>CM060964.1:450000-702500 GCA_030765045.1 Tenodera sinensis
ATCAGTCCATTGCCCACACACACACAGACTGTTCCCCTGAGTGTATGAGATGTGGACTGCAGTACTGAGTGTCCATCAGTCCATTGCCCACACCCACACACACACACTGTTCCCCTGAGTGTATGAGATGTGGACTGCAGTACTGAGTGTCCATCAGTCCATTGCCCACACACACACACACACAGTTCCCCTGAGTGTATGAGATGTGGACTGCAGTACTGAGTATCCATCAGTCCATTGCCCACACACACACAGACTGTTCCCCTGAGTGTATGAGCTGTGGACTGCAGTACTGAGTGTCCATCAGTCCATTGCCCACACACACACAGACTGTTCCCCTGAATGTATGAGATGTGGACTGCAGTACTGAGTGTCCATCAGTCCATTGCCCACACACACACAGACTGTTCCCCTGAGTGTATGAGATGTGGACTGCAGTACTGAGTGTCCATCAGTCCATTGCCCACACACACACAGACTGTTCCCCTGAGTGTATGAGATGTGGACTGGAGTACTGAGTGTCCATCAGTCCATTGCCCACACACACACAGACTGTTCCCCTGAGTGTATGAGATGTGGACTGCAGTACTGAGTGTCCATCAGTCCATTGCCCACACACACACAGACTGTTCCCCTGAGTGTATGAGATGTGGACTGCAGTACTGAGTGTCCATCAGTCCATTGCCCACACACACACAGACTGTTCCCCTGAGTGTATGAGATGTGGACTGCAGTACTGAGTGTCCATCAGTCCATTGCCCACACCCACACACACACACACACTGTTCCCCTGAGTGTATGAGATGTGGACTGCAGTACTGAGTGTCCATCAGTCCATTGCCCACACACACACACACAGTTCCCCTGAGTGTATGAGATGTGGACTGCAGTACTGAGTATCCATCAGTCCATTGCCCACACACACACACACAGTTCCCCTGAGTGTATGAGATGTGGACTGCAGTACTGAGTGTCCATCAGTCCATTGCCCACACACACACACACAGTTCCCCTGAGTGTATGAGATGTGGACTGCAGTACTGAGTATCCATCAGTCCATTGCCCACACACACACACACAGTTCCCCTGAGTGTATGAGATGTGGACTGCAGTACTGAGTGTCCATCAGTCCATTGCCCACACACACACACACACAGTTCCCCTGAGTGTATGAGATGTGGACTGCAGTACTGAGTGTCCATCAGTCCATTGCCCACACACACACAGACTGTTCCCCTGAGTGTATGAGATGTGGACTGCAGTACTGAGTATCCATCAGTCCATTGCCCACACACACACAGACTGTTCCCCTGAGTGTATGAGATGTGGACTGCAGTACTGAGTGTCCATCAGTCCATTGCCCACACACACACAGACTGTTCCCGTGAGTGTATGAGATGTGGACTGCAGTACTCAGTGTCCATCAGTCCATTGCCCACACACACACAAACACACACACACACACACGCACACACTGTTCCCCTGAGTGTATGAGATGTGGACTGCAGTACTGAGTGTCCATCAGTCCATTGCCCCCACACACACACACACACACACACACACACACACACACACACACACACACACACACACACACACACACACACACACACACACTGTTCCCCTGAGTGTATGAGATGTGGACTGCAGTACTGAGTGTCCATCAGTCCATTGCCCCCACACACACACACACACACACACACACACACACACACACACACACACACACACACACACACACACACTGTTCCCCTGAGTGTATGAGATGTGGACTCCAGTACTGAGTGTCCATCAGTCCATTGCCCACACACACACACACACACACACACACACACACACACACACACACACACACACACACACACACACACACACACACACACACACACACAGTTCCCCTGAGTGTATGAGATGTGGACTGCAGTACTGAGTGTCCATCAGTCCATTGCCCACACACACACACACACACACACACACACACACACACACACACACACACACACACACACACACACACACACAGACTGTTCCCCTGAGTGTATGAGATGTGGACTGCAGTACTGAGTGTCCATCAGTCCATTGCCCACACACACACACACACACACACACACACACACACACACACACACACACAGACACACTGTTCCCCTGAGTGTATGAGATGTGGACTCCAGTACTGAGTGTGCATCAGTCCATTTCCCATACACACGCACACACACACTATTCCCCTGAGTGTATGGGATGGGGAACGGAGCTATTGCTTGTACTGATTGAGGTTGTTCGTTAGTGCTAGGACAATGCAATGTTCAAATAATTGGTGAAGTTTGAAGTTGCTTAATTACTAATAATTTTTTTTTTCTTTTTGTTTGTTCCCTTTAACGTTTGCTATCATTTTTGTGACGAGGGAAATTCTTTGGCCCATCATTAGTTGAGTAAAACATTGACCCATTGATGAAGTTACGTTGTGCAAGGAAGTAAGACTGTAAATGTTTTGTGTAATCTGTGTTAAAATGTTTCCAGGAAACCTTCAGAATTAGCTCACAATCTTAAGTGCTTTTAAGCACAAATAAGGTAACAAATTTTAATTTTCATAGGCTGTAAAATGCAAGCTAGATTAATGCCAGACCAGAAATTTTTAACAACTTGCATAATGTACATAAATGAGACAATTTTAGAATGGAGAATGTTTATACAGATTATAATATGTGTGTTTCAGATTGCATTTACTATGGAGTGGGGCTAACACAACAGTCTATGCACAGGCGTAACATAGCATGCTTTGGTGCAACCACTTTACGTGCCACCATTTGTTACTGTATGTTGCGATTATCAAACCCGAAACCAGGCGACATTATTGTGGATCCTTTATGTGGAGGTGGATCAATTCCAATAGAGGTCAGTTACTTGCTTCCTTTTGTCTTTTAGCTTTTAATTCTGCCAATTCATTACACTTCTGAATAGGGCCATATGGTACTTATCACTAGAACCCTGGCACTCACTAGCTACCATTAACTATGGTAGCAGTCATTTTTGACCGTTCGCTTTTTCTTTGCCTTTTCCGTGTACATTTTACAACTTATTTCTAAGCAGTTTGATATTGTTATTTTTAGGTAACTAGGCCCAATATATTATCACTGTGTATGTATAAATTATTGGAAAATTACCTTTCTAGGGCGTACATTCGAATTTTCTATGCTAATGGTTTTCTTGCTTGCTTTGTTCTGTCTGCAGTTATGGCCTATTTGACACTGCCTTTTGTGACGCACTCAGATTGGATGGAGGTACACAGAGCTGCAAGTTATGTTAAAATGATTGTTGTATCTAGCTATGCCCATACTTTCTTACCTTCTTCGCAGCACGAGAATTACAAGAAATGTTATCCTTAATTTGATTTTCTGAAAATAAATTAGCAAAGCAAATATATATGTATATTGTGTACAAACAAGAAAATGAATAACTACATAAAGGCACCTATTAGGAATACAGTTTCATGTTATGCAATATCTAAAGAAATCAGAATAAAACTTGCCATTCAAATCATCTTCACTGAACGACTCATCTTTCGATTGTTCTGAATGAGCTGGAGGTTGATAACCATCTTCACCACTACCGCGTTCTTCAAAGCGATCACCTTGCGATACATCGTTTGATATATCATGAAATATAGCTAGGATTGATTTCATCTGATTTCAAACCACGAGACATCTTGCATGCATAGATTCACAACGAACACTACTATAATGAACAGTTGGTATGAAGACGGACAAAGCAGATTAATGACAATGAGAAATCCAAGGACAGTGCGAATGAAAGCCTAACAAAATTGTAACGGTAAAAAATTACTGTCTCCGGTGTTCATGGTTAAACATGAAAAAACGTGCACGTAAATAATGATATGCTGAAAATTATTATGCTGTATAAAACAAGAGGTTACATCAGGAAAAGTCATGAAAGACCAAGCTTCGTTTTTAAAAACCGGCAGAACTAAACTTATTTAAATATCAAGAATGGTCAAAATGACCATTACCGGGGTTCTAGTGTTAAGGGACACAAGTATTGAAGTTTCAGTGAAAAATGGTCCAGAATTCAGTTTCTGTTCATTATCATTAGAACCTGTATTTGTATGCAAAATGCATGCTTTATTTCTCAAAAGTATGCTTTAATTATATATTTTGTAAGTTACAATTTTGCAGACAATTTGAGAAGTATTTGTTAATACATGTAAATGCATATTCCAAGGAAAAATGCATATTTTAGGTTTTCAATGAAAAAGGACATGTTTTACTCGAATGTGGCATTAAATTATAATTTTCCCCTTTAGGTAATAATATTACTAGTACTTAATAAAGTCAAAAACAACTAAGCACAAAAATACAAAAAACATAAATGCATTTATTTGGTAAGGGATGTATGTTGTAGCAAAACTTGGAATGCCAAGGGCAAACCAAAGTATGTAAGTAAAGACAAGACAGAGTAATGAGCAATTGTAAGAGATACACACAGGCATCAATAGCATGCCTTGACAGTTGACATTTGCTGCCATGTTACATATGTGTATGTGAATGAGCTTAGTCAATATGAAATCAGCAGTTAATTAAAGCCAAGTAGCTGAACAATCAAGTTCTAGTGATGATTTTCTTAAGACCTGTCTTAAGCTTTAGTGAGTGCCAGCATTCCATTGTGCAAACTCAATAATGTGCAGCTTCAGAGTTTGTTAGAAAAGCACAAAAACCAAAGGGTCCTACATTGTGCAAAAACTATAGCTTGTCCCACGCTTAAATAATAGTATGGAGTTAGATGGGATATATCTGTCTCTATCTAGTGCATACAAGTTCCTGTTAGCTTTGTCCTTTTCTACTCTCGCACTGTTGCCAGGTTCCTAAGAGCATGGTGTAAATATTCAGTTGTTATAAATTTCAGGTTTGAACACATCCTATGCAGAATTTTTTTCTGTATCAGGTTATTTCATTTTTAGAGTCATTATACATTTCTATAGGCCCAAATTTTTGCAGAAAAAAGTATTTTCAGTAAAAGCTCAATATTTGCTGTTTCTATACTCATCACGCACTAGGTAATATACGAACTGCTTGAATACGTTTATATTTTATTCTTAGCTAGAGTAAATTATGGTGCTGCTGCCTACCTACTGTGAATTTTCTGTTTACTCAGTCAGGTGTTACAATTTTTTAAATTAAATGTTTTCGGAAAATGTTATATCTGTGCACTGAAAATGTTACACAGTGGGAAAGTTCTTTATTATTGAGCTTACATTGGGGACCAAGCAAGAGCAAATGTTGAGGAGGGTTAGAGACAGTTTTTAAAATAAACCAGAAGCCTGCAATCCCTTGCTTTCATCGTGTAAGGCAAACAAAAGGTATTCGCCTATTCAGTTAAAATGTCTGAAGTGTGACAGAACAGTAAAAGTTAACATCAGTTTGAAAAGAAACATGTGCTTATACTTAGTGCAACCTGGCAAGTTTTATTACGTTATTAAATATTTTCTGTAAATATTTGTAGTTATGGAGCAGGAAGCTAGGAAGAGATGATATACTGGCAAATTAACAAGTAAGTAACACTAAATAATTATGAATCCGTTACATTATTTTTCAAGTCAAATGAGTTTTAATAAGGCAGTAAAAGAAACGGCTAAAGCTATTCAGTGTTCAGAAGCAGTGATATATAGGTTTAAAAAGGAACTAATGAAAGGACTTCTAAGCATGCCACGAAAAAGAATGATTAAAGGGTGGAACGACAAAAAAAAAAAAAAAAGGATAAATGCTAAGTTCACGCAATGTGATGGAGTAGTGCAAAGCTGAGAGAGGTGAATTTTTGAATCTTTACTTTTTAATCTTTAGTACACGATGTAACATTGTGCCCCATTTAACACGTACGGTCTTCTAAGGTTGAGACATGTATTAAGTACCACAATGTTTTGAGATTGTAATTCCTAAAATATGCGATACATTGCAACATTAATACATGAGGATTTCAGCAGATGAGATACCGGATGCTACAGGACAGTGTGTTAGTGCTACAGTGTATAGCAGTGCAATCTTGTGGATTTCAGCAGATGAGATGTGAGATGCTACAGGACAGTGTGTTAGTGCTACAGTGTATAGCAGTGCAATCTTGTGGATTTCAGCAGATGAGATGTGAGATGCTACAGGACAGTGTGTTAGTGCTACAGTGTATAGCAGTGCAATCTTGTGGATTTCAGCAGATGAGATCTGAGATGCTACAGGACAGTATGTTAGTGCTACAGTGTATAGCAGTACAATCTTGTGGATTTCAGCAGATGAGATGTGAGATGCTGCAGGACAGTGTGTTAGTGTTACAGTGTATAGCAGTGTAATCTTGTGGATTTCAGCAGATGAGATGTGAGATGTTGTAGGACAGTGTGTTAGTGCTACAGTGTATAGCAGTGCAATCTTGTAGATTTCAGCAGATGAGATGTGAGATGCTACAGGACAGTGTGTTAGTGCTACAGTGTATAGCAGTGTAATCTTGTGGATTTCAGCAGATGAGATGTCAGATGCTACAGGACAGTCTCTTAGTGCTACAGTGTATAGCAGTGCAATCTTGTGGATTTCAGCAGATGAGATGTGAGATGCTGTAGGACAGTGTGTTAGTGCTACAGTGTATAGCAGTGCAATTTTGTGGATTTCAGCAGATGAGACGTCAGATGTCTACAGGACAGTGTGTTAGTGCTACAGTGTATAGCAGTGCAATCTTGTGGATTCCAGCAGATGAGATGTGAGATGCTACAGGACAGTGTGTTAGTGCTACAGTGTATAGCAGTGCAATCTTGTGGATTTCAGCAGATGAGATGTCAGATGCTACAGGACAGTGTGTTAGTGCTACAGTGTATAGCAGTGCAATCTTGTGGATTTCAGCAGATAAGATGTCAGATGCTACAAGACAGTGTGTTAGTGCTACAGTGTATAGCAGTGCAATCTTGTGGATTTCAGCACATAAGATGCCAGATGCTACAGGACAGTGTGTTAGTGCTACAGTGTATAGCAGTGCAATCTTGTGGATTTCAGCAGATGAGATGTGAGATGTTGTAGGACAGTGTGTTAGTTCTACAGTGTATAGCAGTGCAATCTTGTGGATTTCAGCAGATGAGACGTGAGATGCTGTAGGACAGTGTGTTAGTGCTACAGTGTATAGCAGTGCAATCTTGTGGATTTCAGCAGATGAGATGTCAGATGTTACAGGACAGTGTGTTAGTGCTACAGTGTATAGCAGTGCAATCTTGTGGATTTCAGCACATGAGATGTCAGATGTTACAGGACAGTGTGTTAGTGCTACAGTGTATAGCAGTGTAATCTTGTGGATTTCAGCAGATGAGATGTGAGATGCTACAGGACAGTGTGTTAGTGCTACAGTGTATAGCAGTGCAATCTTGTGGATTTCAGCACATGAGATGTCAGATGTTACAGGACAGTGTGTTAGTGCTACAGTGTATAGCAGTGTAATCTTGTGGATTTCAGCAGATGAGATGTGAGATGCTACAGGACAGTGTGTTAGTGCTACAGTGTATAGCAGTGCAATCTTGTGGATTTCAGCACATGAGATGTCAGATGTTACAGGACAGTGTGTTAGTGCTACAGTGTATAGCAGTGTAATCTTGTGGATTTCAGCAGATGAGATGTGAGATGCTACAGGACAGTGTGTTAGTGCTACAGTGTATAGCAGTGCAATCTTGTGGATTTCAGCAGATAAGATGTCAGATGCTACAGGACAGTGTGTTAGTGCTACAGTGTATAGCAGTGTAATCTTGAGGATTTCTGCAGATGAGATGTGAGATGCTACAGCACAGTGTGTCAGTGCTACAGTGTATAGCAGTGCAATCTTGTGGATTTCAGCAGATGAGATGTGAGATGCTACAGGACAGTGTGTTAGTGCTACAGTGTATAGCAGTGCAATCTTGTGGATTTCAGCAGATGAGATGTGAGATGCTACAGGACAGTGTAATAGTGCTACAGTGTATAGCAGTGCTATCTTGTGGATTTCAGCAGATGAGATGTGAGATGCTGTAGGACAGTGTGTTAGTGCTACAGTGTATAGCAGTGCAATCTTGTGGATTTCAGCAGATGAGATGTGAGATGTTGTAGGACAGTGTGTTAGTTCTACAGTGTATAGCAGTGCAATCTTGTGGATTTCACCAGATGAGATGTCAGATGCTACAGGACAGTGTGTTAGTGCTACAGTGTATAGCAGTGCAATCTTGTGGATTTCTGCAGATGCGATCTGAGATGCTACAGCACAGTGTGTTAGTGCTACAGTGTATAGCAGTGCAATCTTGTGGATTTCAGCAGATGAGATGTCAGATGCTACAGGACAGTGTGTTAGTGCTACAGTGTATAGCAGTGCAATCTTGTGGATTTCACCAGATGAGATGTGAGATGTTGTAGGACAGTGTGTTAGTTCTACAGTGTATAGCAGTGCAATCTTGTGGATTTCTGCAGATGAGATCTGAGATGCTACAGCACAGTGTGTTAGTGCTACAGTGTATAGCAGTGCAATCTTGTGGATTTCTGCAGATGAGATGTGAGATGTCTACAGGACAGTGTGTTAGTGCTACAGTGTATAGCAGTGCAATCTTGTGGATTTCAGCAGATAAGATGTCAGATGCTACAGGACAGTGTGTTAGTGCTACAGTGTATAGCAGTGCAATCTTGTGGATTTCAGCACATAAGATGCCAGATGCTACAGGACAGTGTGTTAGTGCTACAGTGTATAGCAGTGCAATCTTGTGGATTTCAGCAGATGAGATGTGAGATGTTGTAGGACAGTGTGTTAGTGCTACAGTGTATAGCAGTGCAATCTTGTGGATTTCAGCAGATGAGATGTGAGATGCTACAGGACAGTGTGTTAGTGCTACAGTGTATAGCAGTGTAGTCTTGTGGATTTCAGCAGATGAGATGTGAGATGCTACAGGACAGTGTGTTAGTGCTACAGTGTATAGCAGTGCAATCTTGTGGATTTCTGCAGATGAGATCTGAGATGCTACAGGACAGTGTGTTAGTGCTACAGTGTATAGCAGTGTAGTCTTGTGGATTTCAGCAGATGAGATGTGAGATGCTACAGGACAGTGTGTTAGTGCTACAGTGTATAGCAGTGCAATCTTGTGGATTTCAGCAGATGAGATGTGAGATGCTGTAGGACAGTGTGTTAGTGTTACAGTGTATAGCAGTGCAATCTTGTGGATTTCTGCAGATGAGATGTGAGATGTCTACAGGACAGTGTGTTAGTGCTACAGTGTATAGCAGTGCAATCTTGTGGATTTCAGCAGATAAGATGTCAGATGCTACAGGACAGTGTGTTAGTGCTACAGTGTATAGCAGTGCAATCTTGTGGATTTCAGCACATAAGATGCCAGATGCTACAGGACAGTGTGTTAGTGCTACAGTGTATAGCAGTGCAATCTTGTGGATTTCAGCAGATGAGATGTGAGATGTTGTAGGACAGTGTGTTAGTGCTACAGTGTATAGCAGTGCAATCTTGTGGATTTCAGCAGATGAGATGTGAGATGTTGTAGGACAGTGTGTTAGTTCTACAGTGTATAGCAGTGCAATCTTGTGGATTTCACCAGATGAGATGTGAGATGCTGTAGGACAGTGTGTTAGTGTTACAGTGTATCGCAGTGCAATCTTGTGGATTTCAGCAGACGAGATGTGAGATGCTACAGGACAGTGTGTTAGTGCTACAGTGTATAGCAGTGCAATCTTGTGGATTTCAGCAGATGAGATGCCAGATGCTACAGGACAGTGTGTTAGTGCTACAGTGTATAGCAGTGCAATCTTGTGGATTTCACCAGATGAGATGTGAGATGCTGTAGGACAGTGTGTTAGTGTTACAGTGTATAGCAGTGCAATCTTGTGGATTTCACCAGATGAGATGTGAGATGTTGTAGGACAGTGTGTTAGTTCTACAGTGTATAGCAGTGCAATCTTGTGGATTTCACCAGATGAGATGTGAGATGCTGTAGGACAGTGTGTTAGTGTTACAGTGTATCGCAGTGCAATCTTGTGGATTTCAGCAGATGAGATGTGAGATGCTGTAGGACAGTGTGTTAGTGCTACAGTGTATAGCAGTGCAATCTTGTGGATTTCAGCAGATGAGATGCCAGATGCTACAGGACAGTGTGTTAGTGCTACAGTGTATAGCAGTGCAATCTTGTGGATTTCTGCAGATGAGATGTGAGATGTCTACAGGACAGTGTGTTAGTGCTACAGTGTATAGCAGTGCAATCTTGTGGATTTCAGCAGATGAGATGTGAGATGCTACAGGACAGTGTGCTAGTGCTACAGTGTATAGCAGTGTAATCTTGTGGATTTCAGCAGATGAGATGTCAGATGCTACAGGACAGTCTGTTAGTGCTACAGTGTATAGCAGTGCAATCTTGTGGATTTCAGCAGATGAGATGTGAGATGCTGTAGGACAGTGTGTTAGTGCTACAGTGTATAGCAGTGTAATCTTGTGGATTTCAGCAGCTGAGATGTGAGATGCTACAGGACAGTGTGTTAGTGCTACAGTGTATAGCAGTGTAATCTTGTGGATTTCAGCAGATGAGATGTGAGATGCTACAGGACAGTGTGTTAGTGCTACAGTGTATAGCAGTGTAATCTTGTGGATTTCAGCAGATAAGATGTCAGATGCTACAGGACAGTGTGTTAGTGCTACAGTGTATAGCAGTGCAATCTTGTGGATTTCAGCAGATGAGATGTCAGATGTCTACAGGACAGTGTGTTAGTGCTACAGTGTATAGCAGTGCAATCTTGTGGATTCCAGCAGATGAGATGTGAGATGCTACAGGACAGTGTGTTAGTGCTACAGTGTATAGCAGTGCAATCTTGTGGATTTCAGCAGATGAGATGTGAGATGCTACAGGACAGTGTGTTAGTGCTACAGTGTATAGCAGTGCAATCTTGTGGATTTCAGCAGATGAGATGTCAGATGCTACAGGATAGTGTGTTAGTGCTACAGTGTATAGCAGTGCAATCTTGTGGATTTCAGCAGATAAGATGTCAGATGCTACAGGACAGTGTGTTAGTGCTACAGTGTATAGCAGTGCAATCTTGTGGATTTCAGCACATAAGATGCCAGATGCTACAGGACAGTGTGTTAGTTCTACAGTGTATAGCAGTGCAATCTTGTGGATTTCAGCAGATGAGATGTGAGATGTTGTAGGACAGTGTGTTAGTTCTAGAGTGTATAGCAGTGCAATCTTGTGGATTTCAGCAGATGAGATGTGAGATGCTGTAGGACAGTGTGTTGGTGCTACAGTGTATAGCAGTGCAATCTTGTGGATTTCAGCAGATGAGATCTGAGATGCTACAGGACAGTGTGTTAGTGCTACAGAGTATAGCAGTGCAATCTTGTGGATTTCAGCAGATGAGATGCCAGATGCTACAGGACAGTGTGTTAGTGCTACAGTGTATAGCAGTGTAATCTTATGGATTTCTGCAGATGAGATGTGAGATGTCTACAGGACAGTGTGTTACTGCTACAGTGTATAGCAGTGTAATCTTGAGGATTTCTGCAGATGAGATCTGAGATGCTACAGCACAGTGTGTTAGTGCTACAGTGTATAGCAGTGTAATCTTGAGGATTTCTGCAGATGAGATGTGAGATGTCTACAGGACAGTGTGTTAGTGCAACAGTGTATAGCAGTGTAATCTTGAGGATTTCTGCAGATGAGATCTGAGATGCTACAGCACAGTGTGTTAGTGCTACAGTGTATAGCAGTGTAATCTTGAGGATTTCTGCAGATGAGATCTGAGATGCTACAGCACAGTGTGTTAGTGCTACAGTGTATAGCAGTGTAATCTTGTGGATTTCTGCAGATGAGATGTGAGATGTCTACAGGACAGTGTGTTAGTGCAACAGTGTATAGCAGTGTAATCTTGAGGATTTCTGCAGATGAGATCTGAGATGCTACAGCACAGTGTGTTAGTGCTACAGTGTATAGCAGTGCAATCTTGTGGATTTCAGCAGATGAGATGTGAGATGCTACAGGACAGTGTGTTAGTGCTACAGTGTATAGCAGTGCAATCTTGTGGATTTCAGCAGATGAGATGTCAGATGCTACAGGACAGTGTGTTAGTGCTACAGTGTATAGCAGTGCAATCTTGTGGATTTCAGCAGGCAAGATGTCAGATGCTACAGGACAGTGTGTTAGTGCTACAGTGTATAGCAGTGCAATCTTGTGGATTTCAGCACATAAGATGCCAGATGCTACAGGACAGTGTGTTAGTGCTACAGTGTATAGCAGTGCAATCTTGTGGATTTCAGCAGATGATATGTGAGATGTTGTTGGACAGTGTGTTAGTTCTACAGTGTATAGCAGTGCAATCTTGTGGATTTCAGCAGATGAGATGTGAGATGCTGTAGGACAGTGTGTTAGTGTTACAGTGTATCGCAGTGCAATCTTGTGGATTTCAGCAGATGAGATGTGAGATGCTACAGGACAGTGTGTTAGTGCTACAGTGTATAGCAGTGCAATCTTGTGGATTTCAGCAGATGAGATGTGAGATGCTACAGGACAGTGTGTTAGTGCTACAGTGTATAGCAGTGCAATCTTGTGGATTTCAGCAGATGAGATGCCAGATGCTACAGGACAGTGTGTTAGTGCTACAGTGTATAGCAGTGCAATCTTGTGGATTTCTGCAGATGAGATGTGAGATGTCTACAGGACAGTGTGTTAGTGCAACAGTGTATAGCAGTGCAATCTTGTGGATTTCAGCAGATGAGATCTGAGATGCTACAGGACAGTGTGTTAGTGCTACAGTGTATAGCAGTGCAGTCTTGTGGATTTCAGCAGATGAGATGTGAGATGCTACAGGACAGTGTGTTAGTGCTACAGTGTATAGCAGTGCTATCTTGTGGATTTCAGCAGATGAGCTGTGAGATGCTGTAGGACAGTGTGTTAGTGCTACAGTGTATAGCAGTGCAATCTTGTGGATTTCAGCAGATGAGATGTGAGATGCTGTAGGACAGTGTGTTAGTGCTACAGTGTATAGCAGTGTAATCTTGTGGATTTCAGCAGATGAGATGCCAGATGCTACAGGACAGTCTGTTAGTGCTACAGTGTATAGCAGTGCAATCATGTGCATTTCAGCAAATGAGATGTGAGATGCTACAGGACAGTGTGTTAGTGCTACAGTGTATAGCAGTGCAATCTTGCGGATTTCAGCAGATGAGATGCCAGATGCTTCAGGACAGTGTGTTAGTGCTACAGTGTATAGCAGTGCAATCTTGTGGATTTCAGCAAATGACATGTGAGATGCTACAGGACAGTGCGTTAGTGCTACAGTGTATAGCAGTGCAATCTTGTGGATTTCAGCAGATGAGATGTCAGATGTCTACAGGACAGTGTGTTAGTGCTACAGTGTATAGCAGTGCAATCTTGTTGATTCCAGCAGATGAGATGTGAGATGCTACAGGACAGTGTGTTAGTGCTACAGTGTATAGCAGTGCAATCTTGTGGATTTCAGCAGATGAGATGTGAGATGCTACAGGACAGTGTGTTAGTGCTACAGTGTATAGTAGTGCAGTCTTGTGGATTTCAGCAGATGAGATGTCAGATGCTACAGGACAGTGTGCTAGTGCTACAGTGTATAGCAGTGCAATCTTGTGGATTTCAGCAGATAAGATGTCAGATGCTACAGGACAGTGTGTTAGTGCTACAGTGTATAGCAGTGCAATCTTGTGGATTTCAGCACATAAGATGCCAGATGCTACAGGACAGTGTGTTAGTGCTACAGTGTATAGCAGTGCAATCTTGTGGATTTCAGTACATGAGATGTCAGATGTTTCAGGACAGTGTGTTAGTGCTACAGTGTATAGCAGTGTAATCTTGTGGATTTCAGCAGATGAGATGTGAGATGCTACAGGACAGTGTGTTAGTGCTACAGTGTATAGCAGTGCAATCTTGTCGATTTCAGCAGATAAGATGTCAGATGCTACAGGACAGTGTGTTAGTGCTACAGTGTATAAAAGTGTAATCCTGAGGATTTCTGCAGATGAGATCTGAGATGCTACAGGACAGTGTGTTAGTGCTACAGTGTATAGCAGTGTAGTCTTGTGGATTTCAGCAGATGAGATGTGAGATGCTACAGGACAGTGTGTTAGTGCTACACTGTATAGCAGTGCAATCTTGTGGATTTCAGCAGATGAGATGTGAGATGCTACAGGACAGTGTGTTAGTGCTACAGTGTATAGCAGTGCAATCTTGTGGATTTCAGCAGATGAGATCTGAGATGCTACAGGACAGTGTGTTAGTGCTACAGTGTATAGCAGTGCAATCTTGTGGATTTCAGCAGATGAGATATCAGATGTCTATAGGACAGTGTGTTAGTGCTACAGTGTATAGCAGTGCAATCTTGTTGATTCCAGCAGATGAGATGTGAGATGCTGTAGGACAGTGTGTTAGTGCTACAGTGTATAGAAGTGCAATCTTGTGGATTTCAGCAGATGAGATGTCCGATGCTGTAGGACAGTGTGTTAGTGCTACAGTGTATCGCAGTGCAATCTTGTGGATTTCAGCAGATGAGATGTGAGATGCTGTAGAACAGTGTGTTAGTGCTACAGTGTATAGCAGTGCATTCTTGTGGATTTCAGCAGATGAGATGTGAGATGCTGCAGGACAGTGTGTTAGTGCTACAGTGTATAGCAGTGCAATCTTGTGGATTTCAGCAGATGAGATGTCCGATGCTGTAGGACAGTGTGTTAGTGTTACAGTGTATCGCAGTGCAATCTTGTGGATTTCAGCAGATGAAATGTGAGATGCTGTAGGACAGTGTGTTAGTGCTACAGTGTATCGCAGTGCAATCTTGTGGATTTCAGCAGATGCGATGTGAGATGCTGCAGGACAGTGTGTTAGTGCTACGGTGTATAGCAGTGCAATCTTGTGGATTTCAGCAGATGCGATGTGAGATGCTGCAGGACAGTGTGTTAGTGCTACGGTGTATAGCAGTGCAATCTTGTGGATTTCAGCAGATGCGATGTGAGATGCTGCAGGACAGTGTGTTAGTGTTACAGTGTATCGCAGTGCAATCTTGTGGATTTCAGCAGATGAAATGTGAGATGCTGTAGGACAGTGTGTTAGTGCTACAGTGTATAGCAGTGCATTCTTGTGGATTTCAGCAGATGCGATGTGAGATGCTGCAGGACAGTGTGTTAGTGCTACGGTGTATAGCAGTGCAATCTTGTGGATTTCAGCAGATGAGATGTGAGATGCTACAGGACAGTGTGTTAGTGCTACGGTGTATAGCAGTGCAATCTTGTGGATTTCAGCAGATGAGATGTCCGATGCTGTAGGACAGTGTGTTAGTGCTACAGTGTATAGCAGTGCATTCTTGTGGATTTCAGCAGATGAGATGTGAGATGCTACAGGACAGTGTGTTAGTGCTACGGTGTATAGCAGTGCAATCTTGTGGATTTCAGCAGATGAGATGCACCACGATTTAAAGTAGCATAACACTGACATATTGTCCTTTATTCATTTTTTTTCAGGTCTATATTGGAATAACGAGTAGCAACAGCTCAAGGAGCAATAGTCAGATAATACTTCTAATATTAATTCAATATTATAACTGATAGACAACTTCACTCCAGCTATGCTTTTTCTTTGGAGATTGCTCGGCCACTGAGGTTTTTTAGTGATGGAGATTTCATAAGAAATTTGAGGGTAATGTTGCCAACATAATTTGCCCTGAACAATGTGATATTTTTAGTAATAGTGCATTTTCACCACGAACCATACAGAGGATGATACATAAAATAGCAGAAATAACTGAAAAAAGACTACAAACCAAGGTCCATGGATTTATAACCTTTTCTCTCGCGTTGGATGAAAGCACGGACAACATTGACACAGCACAATTGGTACTATATTAGGACTATATTTTACAGCCCTTCAACTTTATGAATTTTATGAAGCACCATTACTTACAACCTCTCGATACAAGAATATATGCTTGCAGTCATTCCACTTAGGGAACATACAACAGGGGCAGAATTATTTCAAGCATTTAAGAAATGGGTAGAACAAAAGAAATTGAATCTAAAAGAATCTTGTATCGCGATTAACAGATGTTAATTTGCGTGGTAAACTGAGAATGGCTACTTGTGATACATCACTAGATTTCCATGGTGGGTACATTGCAAACAGAAGTGAATTGAAATGTATTGCTCAAATATCTAGGCCTATCTAAAGTATCGTAGACCAAAATAGCTGGATTCAAGTGTGTGTACCATTCCTTAATGTACTCTGTAGCGAGCGTGTCCAGCACTGACTCTGAACGAAGGTCAATGCCATCCCCTGTTCTACATGACGTCATGTGCATTGCGGGTTGCATGTAGAGATGTCATATTGATAGGTACCTCATTGAGTACATGTTTGCCGATGCCTGTTCTAGGTCAGTAGTGTCTCAGAAATAAACAAAACAGCTGACTGGCGCGTGCCTGGCGGCCAACACTGCTTCCGTTGTAAACAAAACACCCAACCGGCGTACAAGCACGAAGACATCAGCAAAACGTTGGCCCAGTGCGTTTACGTAACAGTGAAGCGGTCGCAATCTCTGGCAAATTGGCAACAATCGATGTCATGTCTGAAAAGTGTGAATATAACTGAAATGACGCATTCGTTCAAGTAATAACAAACATGCAGTTTTCCATAGTTAAGACAGCAGAAGAATGAATAAATCAAAACCACAAAATTTTTGGTTGAACAATGCTGACATAAAGAGATACAGATTTTCCTCATATTGGACATGCTTCTTTGTGTTCTTCTTGTTATTGTGATTGTTTTTGTTGTTATTATTATTATTATTATTATTATTATTATTATTATTATTATTATTATTATTATTATTATTATTATTATTATTATTATTATTATTATTATTATTATTATTATTATTATTATTATTATTATTATTATTATTATTATTATTATTATTATTATTACTATTGCTATGATCACTGTTATTATCGATCACGAACTAAAACAATAGTGGCTGCCTTTAATACACAAGTAAATAAAACTGTTCCCTCTCATTTTTTTAAAACAATTATTGTGCTCTTCTGTAGATTATCGGGCTGAAAGAAAAGTAATGATCTCGTCATGAATTACAGCTGTGGTCGCGAAGGTGCCTAAACAAGCAGACAAGCAAAATTAAATTGATCTGTAGAAGTAAACGTGACAATGATACTATCCTTAAAGGAAGTATACATAATATGGAGTTTCTCTAGACATATGACAAATCAAATCCATATCTAACTCAGGACTGAAGTACAGTTCTATAAAAGATATTCTACGTTTACAAGTACTATTTGACAAAAAACACAAACACCAGTCAGGATTTTGAAATAAATTCTATAACTCTGTCTAAATACATTTATAAGCACTTTACAACAAGAAATACTGAAAATGTAAGTCATTTATGCCGATTATGTGGAGTTCATTTAGGTTTTATTATTACTTAATTAAAGTTCTTAATACTGAGTAGTATTTCAGTTCACAAGAGGCGATATTATTTTTGTTGTTTTTCTTCATTCTTTTTGTATGGTTTTTGAAAGAAGAGTTGGAGATAAATAGTGGCTTATTTTGCTAGATAAGGGATGACGGGAATGGGAACATCTGCCTTTATTTACGTGATCTCAATGTAATGTTTTTTATTGTATATTGTCTATGTTTGTATCTATTTATTTTGTATTCTTAAGGGGAGTTTCCCCCTTAAATTAGTAGCACCATGTCTAAGTACTCCCTTGGTGTACAGGGATTCATGATCACGAGGCAAATTGTTTCATATTGCAGACAGTTGTACTTTAGCGCTTCCCTTTTCTTCCACCCTCCCCGCCCCCACACACACCAAACACCATGCGATACCGCCCTTCACCCTGCGACAACTGCATTTCGTGTGGCCCACGACCTTGCCATATTTCGCGTAGAATTCAACTTTGCATGACACTTTAACATTAAAATGTGGCTAAATTCTTTTGAATTAAGAAAGGCATTGCAGCCTTGTTCACACTATGTTTGCGGAACAGTTCGTGAAATACTAAACCATTTATATCCATTCGCCAAGAAGCTAGATGGCTCCAAATGTTTGACACGAATTTATTCTTTTTTTTTCGGCCAAACGGTTCTTTATTGAGAAAAATTGTATTGGACATATTTGTTGCACTCATCATGTAGAATCACTGGTTAACTTGTGGCCGAAGCACTACCTTCCACCCTGTATACAGTACATTTTAAGATGTGCTAGGCTGAGGTGGCTTTTCCAAAATTTAGGCCTTAAATAATTGTTTTAAGTATTTGTCATAGTGTAAGTTATATAAATATAGAGTTGTAGAGATGTACCAGCAAGCAAATTGTTGTGCTTCGTGTACAACACTGATGATTTATTTGATTGTTTGCTGTATTACTTGAGTTCAATGGCTAAAACGATGGTGAAACGAGAAACTGTAAAAGTGAATTTTCTTATGGAGCAGGAACTTTTTTTTTTTTTTTTTTTTTTTTTTTTTTTTTTTTTTTTTTTTTTTTTTTTACGATTTTTACTGAAACATGTGTGGGCGTACAATCGTTGAGTATTGCAGAAACAACATAGCAGTGCATAAACATAACATAGAAGTGAGTTAGTAAATGAAGAATGTGGCATATTAATGCGAAAGTATGTATAAGTGAGCTGGAGAAATGTTGGTGGAATAAGATGAAGTGTGTGACTTGCAGGGATCCATGGCCTTTCCAGCAAGCTACTACTTGTGTGGTGACATCCATGAGAAAGCTACATCACTTACACAGGGCAACTTAGAGAATCTTCGTCGTAATGGCTTGTGCAGGAAGAATATTGATGACCTGTCATGGGATGCCACTCATTTACCCCTCAGGGATGCTTCTGTTGATATTTTCATTTCTGATTTGGTAAGTACTCGTACTCCATCCACCATCTCTCAATTTAACTGAGTTGCACTCACATGACTTTCTCTACTCTTGTACTAACCATTTTTACAAACTCTTGCTCCTATATCTTCTTCGTGTTAGTTGAGATAAACATTTGTAGATATTATCTTATTGCTTATTTCCTTGTAGGTACAAGGGGGATATGGGAACAGTGAGTTTTGAGCGATAGTCAAATGTTTTAAAGCTTTGGGATTCTGTTCCCTTTGCGCAGTTAAGATATAAAAAAGTGAATAACGACCTTCCATTTGACGAAAGCTAAGTATTCCAAAACTCACACAAATAACAAGCAATATCTCTGAAATGGTTCACTCCAAAAAAAAAAAAAAAAAAAAAAAAAAAAAAAAAAAAACTTCATTGTGTGTTTTAAGTTCTATGGTTTTTGTTTAGTAAGATTTGATTTATTTCTGACGGTTTACAGGTTATTCAAAAGTCATCAAGCATGGACAGGACTACATGGGCTATAGCCAGAAAATTCAAAATATACATATCATTTGTTATAAAAATTTCCTAAACATTTAATCAAAATCGTTAGAACCATTCTCGAGAAAATCAAATTTTCAAAATTTTTTCCATGTAAAGCGTAGTTTAGGTTGGAGGAATTTTCTTGCAAATCTTCATGTCGCATCCTTAAAAGATATTAAACTTAAATACCACTCGATAAGCAGAAGATCCGTGGTTCAAATCCCGGCTATGGCATTGAGTTTGTCAGTTCTGATTCCACTTCTTCAATACCAACATCTCTTTTTAACCAACTTTTCTTATTTGATTTATGGTGTCCACAGACAGCCCCCCCCCCCAACATACACCCAGAGACCTTCTGTGGTAGGTGCGGGTTAGGTGCACCCGGGATCCCGAGCCGCACTCCCTCATTTCACCACTTCTATATTCATGAACTGAGCCATGTTGTATCACCGTCTTCCCCTTCTAGGCTTATTATGATCATTAGTTTGTAAGATCTTAGCTTTATACCTCCTGTTTCACCAGCAGGGACCTGTCCTATCCCCCGACTTGTATGCTCTTCTGAGGTCTCAGGCGGACCCTTCACACTGCCGTGTGCCGTCGGGTTAGTTTCACCGCTGACGGAACCCCGGTGTAATCAACTACAATTCCCCTGAATCCACGTTGACTCCGTTGGGGCAGCGTGGCCTAAAGTGGGGAGCCATAGGTGGTTATTCCTGTGGTAGGGGCATAAAGCCGGGGTATGCGTGGTGAACGGCTTACCCATGTGGACAAACAGTGGAGATGGGAGGGTAGTCCCTCTGAAGTACGCCTTGAGATCAATCATGGAAGGGTCTCCATGGTGGCACAGACCGTGGAAATTTTGGTGTCTTGTATCTTTGACCCCCGAATGGCAGCCTGACGCCGACGGTTCCGGATGGGGATCCTATTCATCATGTATCCGCGCAAAACCTCTCATGTTGACTCTTTTTTGATTTTGACCTTGACCTAGGCTTGTGACGGTAAAAGCACCAATACCTTAGCCCATTTTACATAAAGCGCGAGGTAGACAGGATATGTGGCCCGGTGCAGAACGCGACAAGACTACGAAACGGTACGCTGTTAATTGAGACCAAAACGGCAGACCCGTCCCAGAATATTTTAAAAGCGAATTTGTTGCGATTCTACCCAAATCGGGTAGTCCCACACAAATCGCTCAACTCATGTAGGGGACGCACCTCCAGTGCGGACGGTCTGTCGAACGAGGAGATTGTCACCTGCCTCTCCGACCAGCTTGTATGTCAAGCCTACCGTGTCACTCGAAAGCAGAATGTCAAGAACTTAGCTTTGCGTACGGTTTTTCTAACATTCAAAGGCAGTAAATTGCCTGAGTACATCTTTTGTGGGTAAGAACGTGCCACCGTACGCCAGTATGTGCTGAACTCTATGAGTTATCCTAGGTGTCAACGGTTCGGCCATACTAAGGCCTCGTGTAATAATCCTGCTATTTGTGAGCGTTGTGGTTTACCAGCCCATGAGGACACGGCATGTACACGGGATCCCCTCTGTGTGAACTGTGGAGAGAGCCATCCATCAAGCTCGCGTCTCTGTTCTAAATTTGTGGACGAAAAGGTTATACAAGAGTTGCGCGTTAAAGAATGGCTCACTTTTTTGGATGCGCGTCGCCGCTTTGAGCCGCTGAAACAAGTGACCGTTAGCAGTTCGCCGCACTCCTGTCCACACTGTAGCCGTTCAACATGTTTCAGTCGTTGATGCTGCAACGCAGACTGACTTACCAACGAGCACCTCTCCGCCGTCCCGTGATATACCTACACCGGCAACTACATCTTCCGCCGTGCAGACACAAGCAGTGGCTACACCGTTCTGCCTGTCAACGTCAATCGTTCGCGACCTAAACACCGGGCGAGTAGCCGTTCCTTCTCAAAGAAGTCCCGCTCCCGCTCAACGAGCCGGGGATCTTCAGACTCCCGCACGTCGGCGGAGTCACCAGAGGATGGCGAATTGAATATTCCAGGTCTGAGGTTGGTCAAGATAAGGATGAAAAAGTATAAGATAGAGACAAACCACTAATCTTTCTTTACTATTGAAATAAACCAGTGTAATGTTAATAGCTTCCGGGCACGTAATCCGGAAATACAGATATCTTGTTTCTCATTGTTCTCCATTAGTTGTCCCCTCCGAAGGAGTGTCGCCTTGCCGTGGAGGAGGGGCTCAGTACCCGATCCAGGCGGCCTACTAAGTGAGTCTTCGTGACCACTGGTAGGCAAGAGGTGAGGGGAAGCTAAGAACATTCCAACGGGTAGATGAGGCTCGTTAGTCCTGGTCGACGACTCATCTAGGAGAAGAGGACTCCGAAATCAAACTCCCCCAGGGGAACCTACCACGGTAGGTCCGGGTTTGGCGCACCCGGGGCCCCGAGCTGCTCACTATCACTTCACCCCCTCCACCTTCATTAACTGTGCCACGTGCAGCGTTTTATGTTGCTTTTTTATATCACCCTCTTCCTCTTCTAGGTTTATTCTGATTATTAGTTTGTAAGTTCCTAGATTTATAACTCCTGTCTCACCAGCAGGGATCTTTCCTATCTCCGTGGTCCTATCCCACGGTTTTCAGCGCGGCCCCCGACTTGTGTGCTCTTCGGAGGTCTCAGGCGCGAAGGTTGTGCGGACCCTTCACACTGCCCCCATGTGTAGCCTTAGGTGCGGAGCCCGTCCACACGTCATGTACACCCACGTAGCTCCTTGAGGGCACGGCCGGTGTTAATCTCCCGACGGCCGCGTGCCGTCGGGTTAGTATCACCGGCCGGACGTGTTACCGCTGATGGAGCCCCGGTGTAATCAACCCGAAGTCCCCTGAATCCACGCTGACTCCGTTGAGGCAGCGTGTGCTAAAGCGGGGAGCCACAGGCGGTTATTCCTGTGGTGGGGGCATAAAACCGGGGTGTCACGTGGTGAACGGTTTACCCATGCGGACAAGCAGTGGAGATCGGAGGGTAGCTCCTCTGAAGTACGCCTTGAGGTCAGTCATGGAGGGGTCTCCATGGCGGCACAGACCGTGGAGATTTTGGTGTCTTTTATCCTTTGACCCCCGGATGGCAGGCTGACGCCGACGGTTCCGGATGGGGGTCCAAATAATCATGTCTCCGCGCAACCCCTCTTCCTTTGACCCTTTCTTGGTTTTGACTTTGGCATGTGACGGGAAAACGATAAAGGACCTTAGCCCATTTTATATAAAACGAGAAGTCGACAGAATATGTGGCCCGGTTAAGAACGCGACCAGAGTTCGAGACGGTACGCTGTTGATCGAAACCAACACGGCAGACCAGACCCAGAAACTTTTAAAGGCGAGTTTGTTGGGCTCCTACCCAATTCGGGTAGCCCCACACAAATCGCTCAACACATGTAGGGGAGTTGTCACCACCTCCAGTCTGGACAATCTGTCGAACGATGAGATTACCACCTGTCTCTCCGACCAGCGTGTGTGTCAGGCTTACCGTCTTACCCGAAAGCAGGATGGCAAGGATGTACCTTTGCGTACGGTGTTTCTGACGTTCAGAGGAACTAAATTGCCCGAGTACATCTTTTGTGGCTACGAACGTGCCGCCGTGCGCCAGTATGTGCCGAACCCCATGCGTTGTTTTAGGTGCCAACGGTTCGGCCATACTAAGACCCTGTGTAATAATCCTGCTATATGTGAGCGCTGTGGTTTAGCAGCCCATGAGGACCCGACATGTACACGGGATCCCCTCTGTGTGAACTGTGAAGGGAAGCATCCATCCAGCTCGTGTCAGTGTGCGAAGTTCCTGGATGAGAAGTGTATACAAGAATTGCGCGTGAAAGAACATCTCACGTTTCCAGAAGCGCGTCGTCGCTTTGAGCAGCTGAAACCTGCTACCACCACAGGTTATGCCTTGGCTGCCCGACGCGCTCCTGCCAGCAGCGTAGCGATCCAGCACGTTCCTGTTTCAGATGCTTCTACACAGACTGACCTACCTGCGAATACCCCTTCACTGTCTCGTGCCACAGCTGCACCTGCTACTACATCTATAGCCGTGCAGACACCAGCTCACAAGACAACTAGCCGCAGCCAGCCTGTTGACAGCCATTATTCTAGGCCTTCTGGTCGCGCCAGCAGTCGCACATCGTCCATGAAGTCCCGCTCCCGCTCTCGTTCAGCGAGCCGCCGGGGATCTTCAGACTCCCGGACGTCGGCGGAGTCACCAGACGATGGCGAATTTAACCTACCCCGTCCAAAGTCGGTTATGGTAAAGATGAAAAAGAAAAAGATGAAGACGAATCCCTAATTCTTCTTTACCATGGAAATAATCCAGTGGAATGTTAATGGGTTCCGGGCACGTGTTCCGGACGTACAGCATCTCGTTTCGCAACGGTCTCCATCAATCGTCTGTCTACAAGAAACGCACTTGCACCCTAACCACGCATTACAACTTCGTGGTTTTTCGGCATTTAGACATGACTCTGCAGCTGATAGGCGAGCCAGCGGGGGTGTTGCTATCCTGGTGGCGCATGATATCTCTGCCACCAGTGTGCCACTCAACACGCCGCTACAAGCTGTAGCGGTGCGTGTGCAGCTGCAGAGCCTCTGTTTCTCCCTTTGCAATGTCTATCTGCCATCGGTCAGTGTCGTACACACGAACGATCTTCGGGCTCTCTTGGCACAGATTCCGCCACCGCTCATCTTTCTCGGCGATCTGAATGCCAAGCACTCTCATTGGGGCTCCGACATTGACGATGCCCGTGGGTGCCTTGTAGCAGACGTTTTCCATATGTCCGGCCTAGTCATATTAAACACTGGCGTGCCTACTTACTTATCATCTGCCTATGGTACACACTCCGCACTTGACGTTTCTTTTAGCAGCCCGTCACTGGTACCTCTACTCGACTGGTCGGTACTTTCCGACTTATTTGGCAGTGATCATTACCCCATTAGCATTCACCTATCGGGCCACAGTTCTGTGCCAACACGCTTTCCTCACTGGATTATTTCCAAGGCTGACTGGGGGAAGTTTCGTTCCCTCATTCACCTAACCGACGATGGTTTTACCACCATTGACGACATGGTGGAGTATTTTACTTACTCTATCCTTCGTGCAGCGGATTCCAGCATTCCTCGTGGTTCCACTACACCTCGTCACGTTCCTGTGCCTTGGTGGTCCGAGGAATGCCGTTTGGCTACTAAAGCACGCAAGCGTGCATTGCGTATCTTTACATTACATCCTACGCAGGCGAACTTTGTCGCTTTTAAGCGTGCTCGTGCTAGGGCAAGATTTATACTTCGAGACGCAAAACGCAAATCGTGGGAAAAGTATGTATCTTCTCTTTCCCGTCGAAGTTCGGCGCAAAAGGTGTGGACTGCTGTTCGGCGAATGTACGGCAAGTGTCGCCGGACGACCATCCCTGGCATTGCCGTACAGGGCTCCCGTTACACCAGCGAGCAGGACATCGCCGACGCCCTTGCCGAGTGTTTTGCCTGTACTAGCCAAACCCAAAGCTATGATAGAGCGTTTTTAGCTATCAAGGAATCTGCGGAGCAGATAGGCCTTAGTTTTAACAGTGCCCAAAGTGAACCGTACAATGCACCATTTACCGAGGCGGAGCTAGCGCATTCCTTGTCCCTAGCAAAGAATTCTTCTCCCGGTCCTGATGACATCCACCGCCAAATGCTGCTTCATCTTCCACCTGCAGCTCTTTCCTTCATGTTGAGCATGTATAACCGCATCTGGCATCAGCAGGTTTTTCCGTCTTCCTGGCGAGAGGGCATTGTCATCCCTATCCCTCGACCAGGAAAAGACCGGACACTTCCCTCTAGCTACCGCCCTATTTGCCTGACGAGTGTCGTCTGCAAGACCTTGGAACGGATGATTAACACTCGCTTAGTGTGGTGGCTAGAGACGAATAACCTGCTGAGCAATGTTCAGTGCGGATTTCGTCGCTATCGCTCCAGTGTCGACAATCTGACGCGCATGGAGGCATACATACAGAATGCGTTTCTCCTGAAGCAGCATGTCGTGGGTGTCTTCTTTGATCTGGAGAAGGCCTACGATACTACTTGGCGCTATGGCATTCTCCGTACTCTACACGGTTATGGTTTGCGCGGTCACTTAGCCGTTTTCCTTTTTAACTTTTTACTCATTCGCCGTTTTCGTGTCCGTATAGGCAACACGCTGTCTCAAGAGAAGATCCAGGAGAATGGTGTACCCCAGGGATCCATCCTCAGTGTCACACTTTTCGCAGTTGCCATTAATGGCATCACTAGGCTTGTTCGTAGCGGTATCCCGATGTCGCTGTATGTTGATGACTTTGCGATCTACTATCGCTCTTATAGTTTGGAGCACATCGAGCGTCAACTGCAGCTGACCATAACCTCCATCGCCGAGTGGGCATTACGCACGGGCTTTCGGCTGTCCCCTACGAAAACACAGTGTCTACACTTTCACCGACTGCGAGGAGTACACCCTCCTCCTGATCTTCATCTGCGCGACACACGTCTTCCTTTTGTACCGCACCTTAAGTTCTTGGGCTTACACCTCGACAGTAAACTCACATGGGAGCACCATATCCGCTATCTTCGTGCTTCCTGCGATCGTTCGCTTCGGGTACTCAGGGTCTTATCTGGGGCATCTTGGGGCGGCGATCGCACCGTCATGTTGAGGTTATATGGCTCTCTGGTCCGGTCCAAATTAGACTACGGCTGTTTTATTTATGGCGCGGCGTCTGCGTCTAAACTCCGGCTTTTAGACACAGTACATCACACTGGTATCCGTCTCGCTACTGGGGCTTTCCGCACCAGCAGAATCGATTGTCTGTATGCTGATTCTGGCGAACCTCCACTGTCTGTTCGACGCTCTTTATTACTTTGTTCTTACGTGGCAAGGCTGGCCACCCATCCAGGTCACCCTTCGTTTCCACCCGTGTTGCGTCCAGACCTCGCGCACCGTTATATGCGAAATACAACCATCTCCCGTCCAAGTGGTATCCGGTTTCGTGAACTGCTTGCTGCACACGCCCTTCGACTGCCAGCCGTAGAGCGGCATTCACGTGGCCGATGTCCTCCCTGGCAACTCCAGCGCGCACGCTTTGACCTGGAGCTGTCGGGCTGTGTTAAGATAGCTACCCCTCATTCCGTGTTTCGCCAACTATTCACGGAACTACTGGGGCGATACCGGACTTCCTGTCCGGTATTTACCGATGGGTCCCAGATGGGTAGTTCGACGGGTTGCGCCTTTATATACAACGGTGACGCTCATACGTACCGCCTACCGGACGCCAGTTCAGTATTTACCGCCGAGTTGTTTGCCATATTTTATTTCCTCCTTTTTATCTCCAGTTCAGGTCCTGGAAGTTTTATCGTTTGTTCCGATTCTTTTAGCGCTCTCCAGGCCCTGCAACAGTTTATCGGCACCTCGGCATTGGTTGTTAAAATCCAGACGTTGATTTCTCAGCTACTGTCTCGCGGATACCAGTTTGTTTTTACGTGGATCCCAGGCCATGTGGGTATTCCGGGTAACGAGGTGGCGGATGCGGCTGCAAAGTCTGCATGTCGCCTTCCGGAGTATTCCACCCGTACGCTCCCCTATATAGATGTGCAGAAATATTTCCGTCGCCATCTATTTGCTCTCTGGCAGGAATCTTGGGAAGCGTTATCTGGCACTCAATTACGGACAATCAAGGACACGGTACAACCCTGGCATACCAGCTGCAGGAATTCCAGGCGGGAAGAAGTGGTTTTAACCCGCCTGAGGATAGGCCATACCCGAGCCACGCATGGACACCTTTTGCGTGGTGATCCGGAGCCTGTCTGTACGACGTGTAACATTGCAATCTCCGTCGCACATGTCCTTCTTGATTGTCCGCGATACGCTCGTGAGCGCCAGTCCGTTGGCCTGGGCCTTACACTGTCGTCAGTTTTAGGCAACGACCCAGTATCTGTAAATACAGTGCTGCGGTTTTGTTCCAGAATTGATTTTATGAAGCAAGTGTAAGGATATTTTATTTCAGAGATTTTAGCCTTTTAGATGGCCGTATTTTTGGGTTTTTTAACGTTTTAGTGTTTTTTACTTTGTAGCAATTTTAAGTTTCTGTTTTTAGCATTTTAAATGAAACGTTTTAATAGTTGTTTAGAGGTTTTTTATCTATTTTAACCGTAGATTTTTAGTTTTTAATGGGTGATGTTTTAACACTTGACGGTATGTAATTTTACTTCTGGACTCGGGGCCCTAATGACCAAGTTGTCGACGGGCCCTTAAACAAAACACACTCACTCCATTAATTGTCTTTCTACAAGAAACCCATTTGCAGCCTAATTACGCTCTCCATCTTCGTGGTTTTTCGGCCTTTAGACATGACTCTGCAGCTGATCAGCGGGCAAGCGATGGTGTTGCTATTCTGGTGGCGGATAAAATTTCTGCCACCAGCATACCACTTAACACGCCGCTGCAAGCTGTAGTGGTGAGCGTTCTGTTTCTCTGTTTGCAATGTCTATCTGCCACTCGTCAGTGTCGTACGCGAGAACGACCTTCGGACTCTCTTGGCCCAGATTCTGCCACCGCTCATCTTTCTCCGAGATCTGAATGCCAAACATACTCACTGGGGCTCGTGGGTGCCTTGTAGCAGATGTTTGCGATATATCCGACTTACTTTTGTTAAATATTGGTGTACCTACCTTCCTATCATCTGCCTATGGTACACACTCCGCGCTAGACGTTTCTTTTAGTAGCCCGTCCCTAGTACCTGTACTTGATTGGTCGGTACTTTCCGACTTATTTGGCAGTGATCATTACCCCATTAACATTCACCTATCCGACCACCATTCTGTGCCAACACGATATCCTCACTGGATTATTTCCAAGGTGACTGGGGAAATTCCGCTCCCTCATTCACCTCAGCGACGTTGGTTTTACCACCATTGACGAAATAGTGAAGTATTTTACTTGCTCTATCCTTCACGCAGCGAATTCCAGCATTGCTTGAGGTTTATCTACACTACGTCACGTTCCTGTACCTTGGTGGTCCGAGCAATGCCGTTTGGCTATTAAAGCATGCAAGCGTGCAATGCGTGTTTTTACGTTTCACTCTACGGAGGCAAATTTCATTGCTTATAAATGTCCTCGTGCAGGGGCGCGCAATGCAAAACGCACATCCTGGGAATGTTACGTGTCTTCCCTTTCCCGTCGCAATTCGGGCCAGAAGGTGTGGACTGCTGTTGCACGTATGTACGGCAAGTGTCGCCATACGATCATCCCCGGTCTTGCAGTACAGGGCTCCATATACACCAGCGAGCAGGATATCGCCGGTTCTTTCGCCACTGCTAGCCTAACCCAAAGCTACGTAGAAGCCTTTTTACCTATCAAGCAATTCGCGGATCGGATAACCCTCAATTTTAACAGTGACTGTAGTGAACCGTACAGCACGCCTTTTACTGAAGCGGAGCTGGCGCATTCTTTGTCTCTCGCTCACGACTCTTCTCCTGGTCCTGACAAATGCCGCTTCATCTTCCACCTGCGGCTCTTCTGTTCATGCTGAGCATCTGGCTTCAGCAGGTTTCCTGGCAAGAGGGTGTCATGCCTATCTTACGACTCGGAAAAGACCGGACACTTCCCTTTAGCTACCGCCCTATTTGCCTGATGACTGTCGTCTGCAAGACCTTGGAATGGATGATAAACACTCGCTTAGTGTGGTGGCTAGAGACGAATAACCTGCTGTGAAATGTTCAGTTCGGTTTTCGTCGCCATCGGTCCAGTGTCGACAATCTCACACACATGGGAGCTTACATCCAAAATGTCTTTCTTCTGAAACAGCTTGTCGTGGGTGTCTTCTTCGAGCTGGAGAGGGCTTACGACACCACATGGCGCTATGGTATCCTCCGTACTCTTCAGGGATACGGTTTGCGAGGCCTTTAGACAATCTTTCTTTTTAACTATTAGCTCTGCGCCGCTTTCGTGTCCGCATTAGAAATACGCTCTCACAAGAGAGGATCCAGGAGAATGGTGTATCCCAGGGGTCGATTCTCAGTGTAACGCTTTTCGCCGTTGGCATTAACGCTGTTGCTAGTGCTGTTCGTAGGGGAATCCCGATGTCACTGTATGTAGACGACTTTGCGATGTATTACCGATCTTATAGTCTTGAGCACATCGAATATTAAGTGCAGCTGACCATAATGCCCATCGCCGATGGGCCCTTCGAACCGGCGGCCGCGCCGTAGCCGAGTGGTTAGACCATTTCGTTCTCAGCAAAGCGGCCCGGGTTCGATCCCAGGCAACCGCATGTGGGATTCGTGGTGGACGAAGCGGCGCTGGGGCGGGTTTCCTCCGGATTCTCCGGTTTCCCCCGCCATCTCATTCCACTGGTGCTCCATCTTCAACCCATGTATCAGTGTCAACGCCTGCGGTGCCGTAGTAGTAAAACGGGCGCTAAACACTATAAACCCACGCCCTACACTGCCATACCACACACATCCACACCCCACACATCCACACCCCACACATACCGCACACCCCACATACAACCACACCCAACATCGTACATACACTCCCCCACACAACCCATACCACACACACATCGCACCCCCCCCCCCCAGGGGAATCTACTACGGTAGGTACGGGTTTGGCGCACCCGGGGCCCCGAGTCGCTCAGCATCGTTTCACTCCCGTCATGTCCATCAACTGTGCCACGTAATAGCTGCTTCTGTTTGGTGTTAACCACCCTCTTCCTCTTCTATGTTTATTCTGATTATTAGTTTGTAAGGTCCTAGATTGATAACTCCTGTCCCACCAGCAGGGATCTTTTCTATCTCCGTGGTCCTGTCTCACCAGCAGGGATTCTTCTCTATCTCCGTGGTCCTGTCCCACCAGCAGGGATCTTTTCTATCTCCGTGGTCCTGTCTCACCAGCAGGGATCTTTTCTATCTCCGTGGTCCTGTCCAACCAGCAGCGATCTTTTCTATATCCGTGGTCCTGTCCCACGGTTTCACCGCGGCCCTGGACTTGTGTGCTCTTCGGAGGTCTCAGGCGCGAAGGTTGCCCGAACCCTTCTCACTGCCATCATGTGTAACCTTAGGTGCGGAGCCCGTCCACAGGTTATGTATACCCACATAGCTCCTTGAGGGCACGGCCTGTGTTAATTCCCCGGCAGCCGTGTGCCGTCACGTATCACCGACAGGACGTGGTACCGCTGACGGAGCCCCGGTGTAATCAACCCGAAGTCCCATGAATCTACGCTTACTCCGTTGAGGCAGCGTGGCCTAAAGTGGGGAACCACAGGCGAGAGGTCTCCACGGCGGCAATGGCCATGGAGATTTTGTCTTTCATCCTTTGACCCCTGGATGGCAGGCTGACGCCGACGGTTCCGTATGGGGGTGCAATTTCAATATGCATCCGCGCAAACACTCCTCATTCGACACATTTTTGGTTTTGACTTTGGCTTCTGACGGGAAAACCGTAAAGCATCTTAGCCCCTTCTATATTAAATGGCAAGTTGACCGAATCTGTGGCCCCGTGAAAAACGCGACCGCAGTACCAGACGGTACGCTCTTGATAGAGTTATTTACTTCAGAGCAATCGAAGAAACTACTCAAAGCGAGCTTGTTGCGCTCCTATGCTATCCGGGTAGTCCCACACCAGCCACTGAATACATGCAGAGGAGAGGTCACCACCTCCAGTCTTGATGGTCTGTGCAACGAAGAAATGGTCACCTACCTTTCAGATCAACGGGTGTCGAGCGTACCGCCTCTCTCGAAAACAGGGTGGGCAAAGTGATAGACTGACGCACGGTGTTTCTGACATTTAAGGGTACACAGCTACCCGAGTACATCTTCTGCGGCTACCAGCGTGCCGCAGTTCGGCAGTATGTACCAAACCCTATGCGCTGTTTTCAGTGTCTGAAGTTCGATCATCCTAAGGCCCACTTACACACACACACACACACACACAAACACACGCACGCACGCACGCACACACAAAAACACACACAGCATACACACTGCACAAGACACACTGCATACCACATACACACACCCCTTACACACAGCACACACACTGCACAAGACACACACACTCCATACCACATACACACCCCACTTACACACAGCACACACTGCACAAGACACACACTCTCCATACCACATACACACACCACTTACACACAGCACACACACTGCACAAGACACACACAGCGACCCACATACACACTGCATACCACTACACACACCACCAAACACTGCACAAGACACACCCACTCCATACCACATACACACACCTATTACACACAGCACACACACTGCATACCACATACACATCCCACTTACACACACAGCACACACACTGCACAAGACACACACACTCCATACCACATACACACACCACTTACGCACAGCACACACACTGCACAACACACACACACTGCATACCACATATACACCTCTTACACACTGCACAAGACACACACTGCACAAGACACACACTCCATACCACATACACACCCCACTTGCACACTGCACAAGACACACACTGCACAAGACACACACACACACTGCACAAGACACACACACTGCATACCACACACACACACACACACCACTTACACACAGCACACACACTGCAAAAGACACACACACTGCAGACGACACGCACACTCCATACCACATACACACCCCACTTACAAACAGCACACACACTGCACAAGACACACACACTCCATACCACATACACACCCCAGTTACACACAGCACACACACTGCACAAGACACAAACACTTCATACCACATACACACCCAACTTACACACAGCACACACACTGTACAAGAAACACACACTCCATACCACATACACACACCCACTGTACAAGACACACACACTCCATACCACATACACACCCAACCTACACACAGCACACACACTGTACAAGACACACACACTCCATACCACATACACACACCACTTACAAACAGCACACACACTGCACAAGACACACACACACTGCATACCACATACACACACCACTTACACGCAGCATACACACTGCACAAGACACACACACCGCATACCACATATACACACCACTTACAAACAGCACACACACTGCACAAGACACACAGACACTGCATACCACATACACACACCACTTACACACAGCATACACACTGCACAAGACACACACACACTGCATACCACATACACACACAACTTACACACAGCATACATACTGCACAAGACACACACACACCATACCACAAACACACACAACTTACAAACAGCACACACACTGCACAAGACACACACACTGCATACCACATACACACACCACTTGCACACACACACTGCACAAGATACACACACTGCACAAGACACACACACTGCATACCACATACACACACCACTTACAAACAGCACACACACTGCACACGACACACACACTCCATACCACATACACAAACCACTTACACACACAGCACACACACTGCACAAGACACACACACTCCATACCACATACACATACCACTTATACACAGCACACACACTGCACAAGACACACACACTACATACCACATACACACACCACTTATACACAGCACACACACTGCACAAGACGCACACACTACATACCACATACACAAACCACTTACAACCAGCACACACACTGCACAAGACACACACACTGCACAAGACACACACACTGCATACCACATACACACACCACTTACAAACAGGACACACACTGCACACGACACACACACTCCATACCACATACACAAACCACTTACACACACAGCACACACACTGCACAAGACACACACACTCCATACCACATACATACCCCACTTACACACATTAATACAACTGCACAAGACACACACACTCCATACCACATACACACACCACTTATACACAGCACACACACTGCACAAGACACACACACTCCATACCACATACACACCCCACTTACACACAGCAATACAACTGCACAAGACACACACACTCCATACCACATACACACCCCACTTACACACAGCACATACACTGTACTAGACACACACACTTCATACCACATACACACCCAACTTACACACAGCACACACACTGTACAAGAAACACACATTCCATACCACATACACACACCACTTACACACAGCACACACACTGCACAAGACACACACACTCCATACCACATACACACCCCACTTACACACAGCAATACAACTGCACAAGACACACACACTCCATACCACATACACACCCCACTTACACACAGCGCAGACACTGTACAAGACACACACACTCCATACCACATACACACCCCACTTACACACAGCACACATACTGTACAACACACACACTCCATACCACATACACACACCACTTACAAACAGCACACACACTGCACAAGACACACACACACTGCATACCACATACACACACCACTTACACACAGCATACACACTGCACAAGACACACACACCGCATACCACATATACACACCACTTACAAACAGCACACACACTGCATACCACATACACACACCACTTACACACAGAATAAACACTACACAAGACACACACACTGCACAAGACACACACACTGCAGACCACATACACACACCACTTACACACAGCATACATACTGCACAAGACACACACACACTCCATACCACATACACACACCACTTACAAACAGCACACACACTGCACAAGACACACACACTGCATATCACATACACACACCACTTACACACAGCATACACACTGCACCAGACACACACACTGCATACCACATACACACACCACTTACAAACAGCACACACACACTGCACAAGACACACACACTGCATACGAGATACACACACCACCTACACACAGCATACACACTGCACAAGACACACACACTGCATACCACATACACACACCACTTACAAACATCACACACACACACTGCACAAGACACACATACTGCACAAGACACACACACTGCATACCACATACACACCCCACTTACACACACTGCACAAGACACACACACTGCATACCACACACACACCACACTTACACACTCAGCTCACACACTGCACAAGACACACACACTCCATACCACTTACACAGAGCACACACACTGCACAAGGCACATACACTCAGCACACACACTGCACAAGACACACACACTCCATACCACATACACACCCCACTTGCACACAGCAATACAACTGCACAAGACACACACACTCCATACCACATACAACCACCACACACACTACACAAGACATACACACTCCATACCACATACACACCCATCTTACACACAACACACACACTGCACAAGACACACACACTCCATACCACATACACACCCCACTTACACACAGCACACACACTGCATAAGACACACACCATACCACATACACACCCCACTTGCACACACAGCACACACACTGCACAAGACACACACACTCCATACCACTTACACACAGCACACACACTGCACAAGACACACACACTCCATACCACATACACACCCCACTTACACACAGCACACACACTGCACAAGACACATACACTCCATACCACATACACACACCACACACACTTCACAAGACACACACACTCCATACCACTTACACACAACACACACACTGCACAAGACACACACACTCCATACCACATACACACAGCACACACTGCATAAGACACACATACTCCATACCACTTACACACAACACACACACAACAATACAACTGCACAATACACACACACTCCATACCAAATACACACCCCACTTACACACAGCAATACAACTGCACAAGACACACACACTCCATACCACATACACACACCACTTACACACACAGCACACACACAACACACACACTGCACAAGACACACACTCTCCATACCACATACACAACCCAATTACACACAGCAATACAACTGCACAAGACACACACACTCCATACCACATACACACAACACTTACACACACAGCACACACACACAACACACACACTGCACAAGACACACATACTCCATACCACATACACACACCACTTACACACACAGCACACACACACCCACACTGCACAAGACACACACACTGCATACCACATACACACACCACTTACACACAACACACACACAACACACACACTGCACAAGACACACACGCTCCATACCACATACACAACCCACTTACACACAGCAATACAACTGCACAAGACACACACACTCCATACCACATACACACACAGCACACACACTGCTCAAGACACACACACTCCGTACCACATACACACCCCACTTACACACAGCAATACAACTACACAAGACACACACACTCCATACCAAATACACACCCCACTTACACACAGCAATACCACTGCACAAGACACACACACTCCATACCACATACACACACCACTTACGCACAGCACACACACTGCACAACACACACACACTGCATACCACATATACACCTCTTACACACTGCACAAGACACACACACTCCATACCACATACACACAACACTTACACACACAGCACACACACAACACACACACTGCACAAGACATACACTCTCCATACCACATACACAACCCACTTACACACAGCAATACAACTGCACAAGACACACACACTCCATACCACATACACACAACACTTAAACACACAGCACACACACAACACACACACACTGCACAAGACACACATACTCCATACCACATACACACACCACTTACACACACAGCACACACACACCCACACTGCACAAGACACACACACTGCATACCACATACACACACCACTTACACACAACACACACACAACACACACACTGCACAAGACACACACGCTCCATACCACATACACAACCCACTTACACACAGCAATACAACTGCACAAGACACACACACTCCATACCACATACACACACAGCACACACACTGCTCAAGACACACACACTCCGTACCACATACACACCCCACTTACACACAGCAATACAACTACACAAGACACACACACTCCATACCAAATACACACCCCACTTACACACAGCAATACCACTGCACAAGACACACACACTCCATACCACATACACACACCACTTACGCACAGCACACACACTGCACAACACACACACTGCATACCACATATACACCTCTTACACACTGCACAAGACACACACTGCACAAGACACACACACTCCATACCACATACACACCCCACTTGCACACTGCACAAGACACACACTGCACAAGACACACACACACACTGCACAAGACACACACACTGCATACCACACACACACACACACCACTTACACACAGCACACACACTGCAAAAGACACACACACTGCAGACGACACGCACACTCCATACCACATACACACCCCACTTACAAACAGCACACACACTGCACAAGACACACACACTCCATACCACATACACACCCCAGTTACACACAGCACACACACTGCACAAGACACAAACACTTCATACCACATACACACCCAACTTACACACAGCACACACACTGTACAAGAAACACACACTCCATACCACATACACACACCCACTGTACAAGACACACACACTCCATACCACATACACACCCAACCTACACACAGCACACACACTGTACAAGACACACACACTCCATACCACATACACACACCACTTACAAACAGCACACACACTGCACAAGACACACACACACTGCATACCACATACACACACCACTTACACGCAGCATACACACTGCACAAGACACACACACCGCATACCACATATACACACCACTTACAAACAGCACACACACTGCACAAGACACACAGACACTGCATACCACATACACACACCACTTACACACAGCATACACACTGCACAAGACACACACCCTGCACAAGACACACACACACTGCATACCACATACACACACAACTTACACACAGCATACATACTGCACAAGACACACACACACCATACCACAAACACACACAACTTACAAACAGCACACACACTGCACAAGACACACACACTGCATACCACATACACACACCACTTGCACACACACACTGCACAAGATACACACACTGCACAAGACACACACACTGCATACCACATACACACACCACTTACAAACAGCACACACACTGCACACGACACACACACTCCATACCACATACACAAACCACTTACACACACAGCACACACACTGCACAAGACACACACACTCCATACCACATACACATACCACTTATACACAGCACACACACTGCACAAGACACACACACTACATACCACATACACACACCACTTATACACAGCACACACACTGCACAAGACGCACACACTACATACCACATACACAAACCACTTACAACCAGCACACACACTGCACAAGACACACACACTGCACAAGACACACACACTGCATACCACATACACACACCACTTACAAACAGCACACACACTGCACACGACACACACACTCCATACCACATACACAAACCACTTACACACACAGCACACACACTGCACAAGACACACACACTCCATACCACATACATACCCCACTTACACACATTAATACAACTGCACAAGACACACACACTCCATACCACATACACACACCACTTATACACAGCACACACACTGCACAAGACACACACACTCCATACCACATACACACCCCACTTACACACAGCAATACAACTGCACAAGACACACACACTCCATACCACATACACACCCCACTTACACACAGCACATACACTGTACTAGACACACACACTTCATACCACATACACACCCAACTTACACACAGCACACACACTGTACAAGAAACACACATTCCATACCACATACACACACCACTTACACACAGCACACACACTGCACAAGACACACACACTCCATACCACATACACACCCCACTTACACACAGCAATACAACTGCACAAGACACACACACTCCATACCACATACACACCCCACTTACACACAGCGCAGACACTGTACAAGACACACACACTCCATACCACATACACACCCCACTTACACACAGCACACATACTGTACATCACACACACTCCATACCACATACACACACCACTTACAAACAGCACACACACTGCACAAGACACACACACACTGCATACCACATACACACACCACTTACACACAGCATACACACTGCACAAGACACACACACCGCATACCACATATACACACCACTTACAAACAGCACACACACTGCATACCACATACACACACCACTTACACACAGAATAAACACTACACAAGACACACACACTGCACAAGACACACACACTGCAGACCACATACACACACCACTTACACACAGCATACATACTGCACAAGACACACACACACTCCATACCACATACACACACCACTTACAAACAGCACACACACTGCACAAGACACACACACTGCATATCACATACACACACCACTTACACACAGCATACACACTGCACCAGACACACACACTGCATACCACATACACACACCACTTACAAACAGCACACACACACTGCACAAGACACACACACTGCATACGAGATACACACACCACCTACACACAGCATACACACTGCACAAGACACACACACTGCATACCACATACACACACCACTTACAAACATCACACACACACACTGCACAAGACACACATACTGCACAAGACACACACACTGCATACCACATACACACCCCACTTACACACACTGCACAAGACACACACACTGCATACCACACACACACCACACTTACACACTCAGCTCACACACTGCACAAGACACACACACTCCATACCACTTACACAGAGCACACACACTGCACAAGGCACATACACTCAGCACACACACTGCACAAGACACACACACTCCATACCACATACACACCCCACTTGCACACAGCAATACAACTGCACAAGACACACACACTCCATACCACATACAACCACCACACACACTACACAAGACATACACACTCCATACCACATACACACCCATCTTACACACAACACACACACTGCACAAGACACACACACTCCATACCACATACACACCCCACTTACACACAGCACACACACTGCATAAGACACACACCATACCACATACACACCCCACTTGCACACACAGCACACACACTGCACAAGACACACACACTCCATACCACTTACACACAGCACACACACTGCACAAGACACACACTCCATACCACATACACACCCCACTTACACACAGCACACACACTGCACAAGACACATACACTCCATACCACATACACACAGCACACACACTTCACAAGACACACACACTCCATACCACTTACACACAACACACACACTGCACAAGACACACACACTCCATACCACATACACACAGCACACACTGCATAAGACACACATACTCCATACCACTTACACACAACACACACACAACAATACAACTGCACAATACACACACACTCCATACCAAATACACACCCCACTTACACACAGCAATACAACTGCACAAGACACACACACTCCATACCACATACACACACCACTTACACACACAGCACACACACAACACACACACTGCACAAGACACACACTCTCCATACCACATACACAACCCACTTACACACAGCAATACAACTGCACAAGACACACACACTCCATACCACATACACACAACACTTACACACACAGCACACACACACAACACACACACTGCACAAGACACACATACTCCATACCACATACACACACCACTTACACACACAGCACACACACACCCACACTGCATAAGACACACACACTGCATACCACATACACACACCACTTACACACAACACACACACAACACACACACTGCACAAGACACACACGCTCCATACCACATACACAACCCACTTACACACAGCAATACAACTGCACAAGACACACACACTCCATACCACATACACACACAGCACACACACTGCTCAAGACACACACACTCCGTACCACATACACACCCCACTTACACACAGCAATACAACTACACAAGACACACACACTCCATACCAAATACACACCCCACTTACACACAGCAATACCACTGCACAAGACACACACACTCCATACCACATACACACACCACTTACGCACAGCACACACACTGCACAACACACACACACTGCATACCACATATACACCTCTTACACACTGCACAAGACACACACACTCCATACCACATACACACAACACTTACACACACAGCACACACACAACACACACACTGCACAAGACATACACTCTCCATACCACATACACAACCCACTTACACACAGCAATACAACTGCACAAGACACACACACTCCATACCACATACACACAACACTTACACACACAGCACACACACAACACACACACACTGCACAAGACACACATACTCCATACCACATACACACACCACTTACACACACAGCACACACACACCCACACTGCACAAGACACACACACTGCATACCACATACACACACCACTTACACACAACACACACACAACACACACACTGCACAAGACACACACGCTCCATACCACATACACAACCCACTTACACACAGCAATACAACTGCACAAGACACACACACTCCATACCACATACACACACAGCACACACACTGCTCAAGACACACACACTCCGTACCACATACACACCCCACTTACACACAGCAATACAACTACACAAGACACACACACTCCATACCAAATACACACCCCACTTACACACAGCAATACCACTGCACAAGACACACACACTCCATACCACATACACACACCACTTACGCACAGCACACACACTGCACAACACACACACACTGCATACCACATATACACCTCTTACACACTGCACAAGACACACACTGCACAAGACACACACACTCCATACCACATACACACCCCACTTGCACACTGCACAAGACACACACTGCACAAGACACACACACACACTGCACAAGACACACACACTGCATACCACATACACACACACCACTTACACACAGCACACACACTGCAAAAGACACACACACTGCAGACGACACGCACACTCCATACCACATACACACCCCACTTACAAACAGCACACACACTGCACAAGACACACACACTCCATACCACATACACACCCCAGTTACACACAGCACACACACTGCACAAGACACAAACACTTCATACCACATACACACCCAACTTACACACAGCACACACACTGCACAAGAAACACACACTCCATACCACATACACACACCCACTGTACAAGACACACACACTCCATACCACATACACACCCAACCTACACACAGCACACACACTGTACAAGACACACACACTCCATACCACATACACACACCACTTACAAACAGCACACACACTGCACAAGACACACACACACTGCATACCACATACACACACCACTTACACACAGCATACACACTGCAAAAGACACACACACACCGCATACCACATATACACACCACTTACAAACAGCACACACACTGCACAAGACACACAGACACTGCATACCACATACACACACCACTTACACACAGCATACACACTGCACAAGACACACACCCTGCACAAGACACACACACACTGCATACCACATACACACACAACTTACACACAGCATACATACTGCACAAGACACACACACACCATACCACAAACACACACAACTTACAAACAGCACACACACTGCACAAGACACACACACTGCATACCACATACACACACCACTTGCACACACACACTGCACAAGATACACACACTGCACAAGACACACACACTGCATACCACATACACACACCACTTACAAACAGCACACACACTGCACACGACACACACACTCCATACCACATACACAAACCACTTACACACACAGCACACACACTGCACAAGACACACACACTCCATACCACATACAAATACCACTTATACACAGCACACACACTGCACAAGACACACACACTACATACCACATACACACACCACTTATACACAGCACACACACTGCACAAGACACACACACTACATACCACATACACAAACCACTTACAACCAGCACACACACTGCACAAGACACACACACTGCACAAGACACACACACTGCATACCACATACACACACCACTTACAAACAGCACACACACTGCACACGACACACACACTCCATACCACATACACAAACCACTTACACACACAGCACACACACTGCACAAGACACACACACTCCATACCACATACATACCCCACTTACACACATTAATACAACTGCACAAGACACACACACTCCATACCACATACACACACCACTTATACACAGCACACACACTGCACAAGACACACACACTCCATACCACATACACACCCCACTTACACACAGCAATACAACTGCACAAGACACACACACTCCATACCACATACACACCCCACTTACACACAGCACATACACTGTACTAGACACACACACTTCATACCACATACACACCCAACTTACACACAGCACACACACCTTACAAGAAACACACATTCCATACCACATACACACACCACTTACACACAGCACACACACTGCACAAGACACACACACTCCATACCACATACACACCCCACTTACACACAGCAATACAACTGCACAAGACACACACACTCCATACCACATACACACCCCACTTACACACAGCGCAGACACTGTACAAGACACACACACTCCATACCACATACACACCCCACTTACACACAGCACACATACTGTACAACACACACACTCCATACCACATACACACACCACTTACAAACAGCACACACACTGCACAAGACACACACACACTGCATACCACATACACACACCACTTACACACAGCATACACACTGCACAAGACACACACACCGCATACCACATATACACACCACTTACAAACAGCACACACACTGCATACCACATACACACACCACTTACACACAGAATAAACACTACACAAGACACACACACTGCACAAGACACACACACTGCAGACCACATACACACACCACTTACACACAGCATACATACTGCACAAGACACACACACACTCCATACCACATACACACACCACTTACAAACAGCACACACACTGCACAAGACACACACACTGCATATCACATACACACACCACTTACACACAGCATACACACTGCACAAGACACACACACTGCATACCACATACACACACCACTTACAAACAGCACACACACACTGCACAAGACACACACACTGCATACGAGATACACACACCACCTACACACAGCATACACACTGCACAAGACACACACACTGCATACCACATACACACACCACTTACAAACATCACACACACACACTGCACAAGACACACATACTGCACAAGACACACACACTGCATACCACATACACACCCCACTTACACACACTGCACAAGACACACACACTGCATACCACACACACACCACACTTACACACTCAGCTCACACACTGCACAAGACACACACACTCCATACCACTTACACAGAGCACACACACTGCACAAGGCACATACACTCCATACCACATACACACAGCACACACACTGCACAAGACACACACACTCCATACCACATACACACCCCACTTGCACACAGCAATACAACTGCACAAGACACACACACTCCATACCACATACAACCACCACACACACTACACAAGACATACACACTCCATACCACATACACACCCATCTTACACACAACACACACACTGCACAAGACACACACACTCCATACCACATACACACCCCACTTACACACAGCACACACACTGCATAAGACACACACCATACCACATACACACCCCACTTGCACACACAGCACACACACTGCACAAGACAAACATAGCCACCCACACACACACCCCACTTACACACAGCACACACACAGGACAAGACAAACATAGCCACCCACACACACACACCCCACTTACACACACTGCACACACACAGGACAAGACAAACATAGCCACCCACACACACACACACACACCCCACTTACACACACTGCACACATACAGGTCAAGACAAACATAGCCACACACACACCCCACTTACACACACAGCACACACACGGGACAAGACAAACATAGCCACGCACACACCCCACTTACACACACAGCACACACACTGTACAAGACAAACATAGCCACACACACACACCCCACTTACACACACTGCACACATACAGGACAAGACAAACATAGCCACACACACACACACACACCCCACTTACACACACTGCACACATACTGTACAAGACAAACATAGCCACACACACACACCCCACTTACACACACTGCACACATACTGTACAAGACAAACATAGCCACACACACACACACCCATCTTACACACACAGCACACACACTGTTCAAGACAAACATAGCCACCCACACACACATCCCACTTACACACACAGCACACACACTGTACAAGACAAACATAGCCACCCACACACACACCCTACTTACACACACTGCACACACAAAGACAAGACAAACATAGCCACCCACACACACACCCTACTTACACACACAGCACACACACAGGACAAGACAAACATAGCCACGCACACACCCCACTTACACACACAGCACACACACTGTACAAGACAAACATAGCCACACACACCCCACTTACACACACTGCACACATACAGGACAAGACAAACATAGCCACACACACACACCCCACTTACACACACTGCACACACACAGGACAAGACCAACATAGCCACACACACCCCACTTACACACACAGCACACACACTGTACAAGACAAACATAGCCACACACACACACACCCCACTTACACACACTGCACACATACAGGACAAGACAAACATAGCCACACACACACACCCCACTTACACACACTGCACACACACAGGACAAGACAAACATAGCCACATACACACCCCACTTACACACACTGCACACATACAGGACAAGACAAACATAGCCACACACACACCCCACTTACACACACAGCACACACACAGGACAAGACAAACATAGCCACACACACACCCCACTTACACACACTGCACACATACAGGACAAGACAAACATAGCCACACACACACCCCACTTACACACACAGCACACATACAGGACAAGACAAACATAGCCACACACACACCCCACTTACACACACAGCACACACACAGGACAAGACAAACATAGCCACCCACACACACACCCCACTTACACACACTGCACACATACTGTACAAGACAAACATAGCCACCCACACACACACCCCACTTACACACACTGCACACATACTGTACAAGACAAACATAGCCACCCACACACACACCCCACTTACACACACAGCACACATACTGTTCAAGACAAACATAGCCACCCACACACACATCCCACTTACACACACAGCACACACACTGTACAAGACAAACATAGCCACCCACACACACACCCTACTTACACACACTGCACACACAAAGACAAGACAAACATAGCCACCCACACACACACCCTACTTACACACACAGCACATACACAGGACAAGACAAACATAGCCACCCACACACACACCCTACTTACACACACAGCACACATACTGCACAAGACAATCATAGCCACCCACACACACACCCCACTTACACACACAGCACACATACTGTACAAGACAAACGTAGCCACCCACACACACACCCTACTTACACACACAGCACACACACTGTACAAGACAAACATAGCCACCCACACACACACCCTACTTACACACACAGCACACATAGAGGACAAGACAAACATAGCCACCCACACACACACCCTAATTACACACACTGCACACATACACAGGACAAGACAAACATAGCCACCCACACAGACACCCCACTTACACACACTGCACACACACACAGGACAAGACAAACATAGCCACACACACACACACCCCACTTACACACAGCACACATACAGGACAAGACAAACATAGCCACCCACACACACACCCTACTTACACACACAGCACACACACAGGACAAGACAAACATAGCCACCCACACACACACCCCACTTACACACACTGCACACATACAGGACGAGACAAACATAGCCACACACACACCCCACTTACACACACAGCACACATACTGTACAAGACAAACACAGCCACCCACACACACCCCACTTACACACACAGCACACACAGTACACAAGACAAACATAGCCACACACACACACCCCACTTACACACACAGCACACACACAGGACAAGACAAACATAGCCACCCACACACACACCCCACTTACACACACTGCACACATACAGGACGAGACAAACATAGCCACCCACACACACACCCCACTTACACACACAGCACACACAGTACACAAGACAAACATAGCCACACACACACACCCCACTTACACACACAGCACACACACAGGACAAGACAAACATAGCCACCGACACACACACCCCACTTACACACACTGCACACATACTGTACAAGACAAACATAGCCACCCGCACACACACATCCCACTTACACACACTGCACACACACTGTAGAAGACAAACATAGCCACACACACACCCCACTTACACACACTGCACACACACAGGACAAGACAAACATAGCCACCCACACACACACCCCACTTACACACACAGCACACATACTGTACAAGACAAACATATCCACACACACACACCCCACTTGCACACACACCCCACTTACACACACTGCACACACACACAGGACAAGACAAACATAGCCACACACACACCCCACTTACACACACTGCACACACACAGGACAAGACAAACATAGCCACCCACACACACACCCCACTTACACACACTGCACACACACAGGACAAGACAAACATAGCCACCCACACACACACACCCCACTTACACACACTGCACACACACAGGACAAGACAAACATAGCCACCCACACACACACACCCCACTTACACACACTGCACACACAGTACACAAGACAAACATAGCTACCCACACACACACACCCATCTTACACACACAGCACACACACTACACAAGACAAACATAGCCACCCACACACACACCCCACTTGCACACACAGCACACATACTGTACAAGACAAACATAGCCACACACACACCCATCTTACACACACAGCACACACACTACACAATAGAAACATAGCAACACACACACACACACACACACACACACCCATCTTACACACACAGCACACATACTGCACAAGACCAACATAGCCACACACACACACACACCCCACTTACACACACTGCACACATACTGTACAAGACAAACATAGCCACACACACACACACACCCATCTTACACACACAGCACACACACTGTACAAGACAAACATAGCCACACACACACACACACCCCACTTACACAAACTGCACACATAGTGTACAAGACAAACATAGCCACACACACACACACCCCACTTACACACACTGCACACATACTGTACAAGACAAACATAGCCACACACACACACCCCACTTACACACACTGCACACATACTGTACAAGACAAACATAGCCACACACACACACACCCATCTTACACACACAGCACACACACTGTACAAGACAAACATAGCCACACACACACACACACCCCACTTACACACACTGCACACATACTGTACAAGACAAACATAGCCACCCACACACACACACCCATCTTACACACACAGCACACATACTGTACAAGACAAACATAGCCACACACACACACCCATCTTACACACACAGCACACATACTGTACAAGACAAACATAGCCACACACACACACCCATCTTACACACACAGCACACATACTGTACAAGACAAACATAGCCACACACACACACCCATCTTACACACACAGCACACATACTGTACAAAACAAACATAGCTACCCACACACACACACACCCCACTTGCACACACAGCACACATACTGTACAAGACAAACATAGCCACACACACACCCATCTTACACACACAGCACACACACTACACAATACAAACATAGCCACCCACACACACACCCCACTTGCACACACAGCACACATACTGCACAAGACAAACATAGCCACACACACACACACCCATCTTACACACACAGCACACACACTACACAATACAAACATAGCCACCCACACACACACCCCACTTGCACACACAGCACACATACTGCACAAGACAAACATAGCCACACACACAAACACCCCACTTACACACACAGCACACACACAGCCACCCACACACACACACACACACACACACACACACACACACACACACACACACACACACCACTTATACATACCCTACTTACACATACCCCACATACACACACAGCACATACACTGCACAAGACACACACAGCCACCTACACACGCACAAACACCCCACTTACACACACAGCATACTCACTGCACAAGACACACATAGCCACCCACACACACACATACCACTTACACATACCCCACTTACACACACCTCAGAAGAGAGACACACACACAAACACCCCACTTACACACACAGCACACGCACTGCAAAAGACACTCATAGCCACCCACACAGAAACACACACACACAGCACACACACACCCCGCAACAGAAAAACACACACACACCACTTACACATACCCCACTTACACACACAGCACACACACTGCATAAGGCACACACAGCCACACACACACACACACCACTTACACATACCCCACTTACACACACAGCACACTCACTGCACAAGACACACACAGCCACCCACACCCACCACTTACACATACCCCACTTACACACACCGCTGAACAGACACGCAAACACACAAACACCCTACTTACACACACAGCACACACACTGCACATGACACACATAGCCACCCACACACACACACCCCACTTACACACACAGCTCGCACACTGCACAAGACACTCATAGCCACCCACGCACAAACACACACACACCCCGCAACACACACGCACACACACCACTTACACATACCTCACTTACACATAATCTACTTACACACACCGCAGAACAGACACACACACACACACACACACACACACACACACACACACACACACACACACACACACACACACACACAAAAACACCCCACTTATACATACAGCACAAGACACGCAATCACCCACTCATGCACAACCTTCTTTTCTAAAATTCTCTTTTTTTGATTCAGGGAGCCTCTAGACATATATTTCAGGTGAAATCTGGACTTGTAACTGTTGGGTGGAATACAATACTCCCCCTACTTACTTACAATACAGTGGAGAACAAGGGTTACTTTATTGTCTAAGATTAGTCCAAGCAAAGGGATTGGTAGTTATGGTGCAGCTCGGGGAGGGAGTTACTTAATATCTACATGTATAGAGTGAGCTGAACAGAGGCAGGCAGCTTATATGGAACAGATGATGGGAGGGGGCAACAATCTGGGAGAGGTCTTTTTTTTATTAATGATTCATTAGTTATTCAGCTATTTGAGTATTTATATTATCTTGTACCATTTGTTTTAGCCTTTTGGAAAAAGGAGTGGATCTATTAAGGATAACAGAATCTTGTACAAGGAAGTTTTAGCTGAACTGGGACGTGTTGTTCGAGCTCCAGCAGGAAGGGCTGTTCTCCTTACTCATGACACAAAAAGCCTCCATAAGGTTTGTTTGTTTTTTATTAATGGAAACTATGTTTGCATGCTGTAAACAATAAATTGTTATTGTTGGCCTATGAATATGTTGAAGTGAGTCAGCATATAGCTGGAGTGAAATTTTGCTACACTTTTGGCCATGGTGTGCAGTATTAAGGTACAAGGAAGTTCCACATGTTCTCTATCGTCTGTCAGATATATCATTAGGCTGTATCTCTATACATTCATCCAACTTGTGATTACTATTTGAGTGTCCAATAGAACACAGACTATCAATAAAGTGAGGTGCATGTTGGAAATATCAACTTGTGTCAACTGAGCTGCATCATGACACTCCTAATAAACTCATGGCTGTAGAAAATCTGGAGCAGACATGTATCTAATTTATTAGAAAAATAATAGGTATAAGGCATACAAAAATCATGAAGATTAATTTGTTTGATAACAGAAGTAACAAAATAAGGGTGTTGGTATTCCTTGGATGGAAATTGGAGTAAAGGCACTCACTGTCTTATGTTATTGTCAAACCTCCGTTCTTCCTAATTACCTCAAAAAGTCTTAGGCATTGATGGTAGTTTTTGCATTGAAATTGTGGCCTATTCTTGATGTTGGCCTCATTGGGCTATCTGCAGGCCAGGGCAAGTTGCCAACACTACAGAACACTCTAATGCTGCAACTCAAATTAGGGGTCCACAAATTGGGTTATCCTCCACTTGAAAAAAAAGATACCTTTATCTTCCAACCACGTTCTGGTTGTATCATACAAATGATAATATTACTGGCAACTGTTATCAACAGCAAGTTGAGAAGCATAACAGTGTGTAATACATGTCTGTCTGTTACTGGTAACTGTACTGAGCAGCAAGTTGAGAAGCATGACAGTGTCTAATACATGTCTGTCATTTACTGGCAACTGTACCGAGGAGCAAGTTGGGAAGCACAACAGTGGGTAATACATGTCTGACTGTTACTGGTAACTGTTATCAACAGCAAGTTGAGAAGCATAACAGTGTGTAATACATGTCTGACTGTTACTGATTACTATTATCGACAGCAAGTTGAGAAGCATAACAGTGTGTAATACATGTCTGACTGTTACTGGTAACTGTTATCAACAGCAAGTTGAGAAGCATAACAGTGTGTAATACATGTCTGACTTTTACTGATAACTGTTATCAACAGCAAGTTGAGAAGCATAACAGTGTGTAATACATGTCTGATTGTCACTGATAACTGTTATCAACAGCAAGTTGACAAGCATAGCAGTGTGTAATACATGTCTGACTGTTACTGGTAACTGTACCGAGCAGCAAGTTGAGAAGTATAACAGTGTGTAATACATGTCTGGCTGTTACCTGTAACTGTACCGAGCAGCAAGTTGAGAAGCATAACATTGTGTAATACATGTCTGACTGTTACCGGTAACTGTTATCAACAGCAAGTTGAGAAGCATAACAGTGTGTAATACATGTCTGACTGTTACTGGTAACTGTTATCAACAGCAAGTTGAGAAGCATAACAGTGTGTAATACATGTCTGACTGTTACTGGTAACTGTTATCAACAGCAAGTTGAAAAGCATAACAGTGTGTAATACATGTCTGACTGTTACTGGTTACTGTACCGAGCAGCAAGTTGAGAAGCATAACAGTGTGTAATACATGTCTGACTGTTACTGGTAACTGTACCGAGCAGCAAGTTGAAAAGCATAACAGTGTGTAATACATGTCTGTCTGTTACTGGTAACTGTACTGAGTAGCAAGTTGAGAAGCATAACAGTGTGTGATACATGTCTGTCTGTTACTGGTAACTGTACCGAGCAGCAAGTTGAGAAGCATAACAGTGTGTAATACATGTCACTCTGTTACTGGTAACTGTTATCAACAGCAAGTTGATAAGCATAACAGTGTGTAATACATGTCTGTCTGTTACTGGTAACTGTACTTAGCAGCAAGTTGAGAAGCATAACAGTGTGTAATACATGTCTGTCTGTTACTGGTAACTGTACTGAGCGACAAGTTGAGAAGCATAAGAGTGTGTAATACATGTCTGTCTGTTACTGGTAACTGTACCGAGCAGCAAGTTGAGAAGCATAACAGTGTGTAATATGTGTCTGTCTGTTACTGGTAGCTGTACTGAGCAGCAAGTTGAGAAGCATAACAGTGTGTAATACATGTCTGTCTGTTACTGGTAACTGTACTGAGCAGCAAGTTGAGAAGCATAACAGTGTGTAATACATGTCTGGCTGTTACTGGTAACTGTTATCAACAGCAAGTTGAAAAGCATAACAGTGTGTAATACATGTCTGACTGTTACTGGTAACTGTTATCAACAGCAAGTTGAGAAGCATAACAGTGTGTAATACATGTCTGACTGTTACTGGTAACTGTACCGAGCAGCAAGTTGAAAAGCATAACAGTGTGTAATACATTTCTGACTGTTACTGGTAACTGTACTGAGCAGCAAGTTGAGAAGCATAACAGTGTGTAATACATGTCTGTCTGTTACTGGTAACTGTACCGAGCAGCAAGTTGAGAAGCATAACAGTGTGTAATACATGTCTGTCTGTTACTGGTAACTGTACTGAGCAGCAAGTTGAGAAGCATAACAGTGTGTAATACATGTCTGTCTGTTATTGGTAACTGTAGCGAGCAGCAAGTTGAGAAGCTTAACAGTGTGCAATACATGTCTGACTGTTACTGGTAACTGTACCGAGCAGCAAGTTGAGAAGCATAACAGTGTGTAATACATGTCTGTCTGTTACTGGTAACTGTTATCAACAGCAAGTTGAAAAGCATAACAGTGTGTAATACATGTTCGACTGTTAGTGGTAACTGTTATCAACATTAAGTTGAAAAGCATAACAATGTGTAATACAAGTCTGTCTGTTACTGGTAACTGTACTGAGCAGCAAGTTGAGAAGCATAACAGTGTGTAATACATGTCTGACTGTTACTGGTAACTGTTATCAACAGCAAGGTGAGAAGCATAACAGTGTGTAATACATGTCTGACTTTTACTGGTAACTGTTATCAACAGCAAGTTGAGAAGCATAACAGTGTGTAATACATGTCTGACTGTTACTGGTAACTGTTATCAACAGCAATTTGAAAAGCATAACAGTGTGTAATACATGTCTGACTGTTACTGGTTACTGTACTGAGCAGCAAGTTGAGAAGCATAACAGTGTGTAATACATGTCTGTCTGTTACTGGCAACTTTACGGAGCGGCAAGTTGAGAAGCATAACAGTGTGTAATACATGTCTGTCTGTTGCTGGTAACTGTACTGAGCAGCAAGTTGAGAAGCATAACAGTGGGTAATACATGTCTGTCTGTTATTGGTAATTGTACCGAGCAGCAAGTTGAGAAGCATAACAGTGTGTAATACATGTCTGACTGTTACTGGTAACTGTTATCAACAGCAAGTTGAAAAGCATAACAGTGTGTAATACATGTCTGACTGTTACTGGTAACTGTTATCAACAGCAAGTTGAGAAGCATAACAGTGTGTAATACATGTCTGACTGTTACTGGTAACTGTACTGAGCAGCAAGTTGAGAAGTATAACAGTGTGTAATACATGTCTGTCTGTTACTGGTAACTGTACTGAGCAGCAAGTTGAGAAGCATAACAGTGTGTAATACATGTCTGACTGTTACTGGTAACTGCAAGTTGAGAAGCATAACAGTGTGTAATACATGTCTGACTGTTACTGGTAACTGCAAGTTGAGAAGCGTAACAGTGTGTAATACATGTCTGTCTGTTACTGGTAACTGTACGGAGCAGCAAGTTGAGAAGCATAACAGTGTGTAATACATGTCTGACTGTTACTGGTAACTGTACTGAGCAGCAAGTTGAGAAGCATAACAGTGTGTAATACATGTCTGACTGTTACTGGTAACTGTACTGAGCAGCAAGTTGAGAAGCATAAGTGTGTAATACATGTCTGACTGTTACTGGCAACTGCAAGTTGAGAAGCATAACAGTGTGTAATACATGTCTGACTTACTGGTAACTGCAAGTTGAGAAGCATGACAGTGTGTAATACATGTCTTTCTGTTACTGGTAACTGTACTGAGCAGCAAGTTGAGAAGCATAACAGTGTGTAATACATGTCTGACTGTTAGTGGTTACTGTACTGAGCAGCAAGTTGTAAAGCATAACAGTGTGTAATACATGTCTGACTGTTACTGGTAACTGTACTGAGCAGCAAGTTGAGAAGCATAACAGTGTGTAATACTTGTCTGACTGTTACTGGTAACTGTACTGAACAGCAAGTTGAGAAGCATAACAGTGTGTAATACATGTCTGACTGTTACTGGTAACTGCAAGTTGAGAAGCATAACAGTGTGTAATACATGTCTGACTGTTACTGTTATCTGCAAGTTGAGAAGCATAACAGTGTGTAATACATGTCTGTCTGTTACTGGTAACTGTACTGAGCAGCAAGTTGAGAAGCATAACAGTGTGTAATACAGTCTGACTGTTACTGGTAACTGCAAGTTGAGAAGCATAACAGTGTGTAATACATGTCTGACTGTTACTGGTAACTGCAAGTTGAGAAGCATAACACTGTGTAATACATGTCTGTCTGTTACTGGTAACTGTACGGAGCAGCAAGTTGAGAAGCATAACAGTGTGTAATACATGTCTGACTGTTACTGGTAACTGTACTGAGCAGCAAGTTGAGAAGCATAACAGTGTGTAATACATGTCTGACTGTTACTGGTAACTGTACTGAGCAGCAAGTTGAGAAGCATAACAGTGTGTAATACATGTCTGACTGTTACTGGTAACTGTACTGAGCAGCAAGTTGAGAAGCATAAGAGTGTGTAATACGTGTCTGTCTGTTACTGGTAACTGTACTTAGCAGCAAGTTGAGAAGCATAACAGTGTGTAATACATGTCTGTCTGTTACTGGTAACTGTACTGAGCGACAAGTTGAGAAGCATAAGAGTGTGTAATACATGTCTGTCTGTTACTGGTAACTGTACTGAGCAGCAAGTTGAGAAGCATAACAGTGTGTAATACATGTCTGTCTGTTACTGGTAACTGCAAGTTGAGAAGCATAACAGTGTGTAATACATGTCTGTCTGTTACTGGTAACTGTACGGAGCAGCAAGTTGAGAAGCATAACAGTGTGTAATACATGTCTGTCTGTTACTGGTAACTGTACGGAGCAGCAAGTTGAGAAGCATAACAGTGTGTAATACATGTCTGTCTGTTACTGGTAACTGTACTGAGCAGCAAGTTGAGAAGCATAACAGTGGGTAATACATGTCTGTCTGTTACTGGTAACTGTACTGAGCAGCAATTTGAGAAGCATAACAGTGTGTAATACATGTCTGTCTGTTACTGGCAACTGTACGGAGCAGCAAACTTCGTTTTTTAAATACTGTATATAATGCTGGTATCCGTCTAGCTACTGGAGCTTTCCGCACTAGTCGTGTAGAGCGTCTGTATGCTGACTCTGGCGAACCTCCACTTTCTATTCGGCGCTCGTTATTATTATGATCTTACGTGGCCCGTTTGACAGCCCACCCCGGTCACTCTTCTTTTCACCCTGTGATGCGCCCGTAACTCGCTCTCCGTTATCACCTTAATAGCACGATCTCTCACCCAAACGGTGTTCGGTTTCGCGAGCTGCATAGTGCACACGCGATTCGCATGCCTGCAGTCGAACGATACTCATATGGCCGCTCTACTCCTTGGCAAATACAGCGTGCCCAGTTCGACCTGGGGCTTTCGACGTATGCTAAGTTAGCTACCCATCCATCGGTGTATCGTCAGCTTTTCACCGATATCCTCCCCCCCCCCCTCCGAAGGAGTGTCGCCTTGCCGTGGCGGAGGGGCTCAGTACCCGATCCAGACGGCCTACTAAGTGAGTCTTCGTGACCACTGGTAGGCAAGAGGTGAGGGGAAGCTAAGAACATTCCAAACGGGTAGATGAGGCTCGGTTGTCATGGTCGACAACTCATCTAGGAGAAGAGGACTCCAAAATCAAACTTCCCCAGGGGAACCTACCACGGTAGGTCCGGGTTTGGCGCACCCGGGGCCCCGAGCTGCTCACCATCATTTCACCGCTTCATATTCATTAACTGTGCCACGTGCAGCGTTTTATGTTGCTTTTTATATCACCGTCTTCCTCTTGTAGGTTTATTAAGATTATTAGTTCGTAAGGCCTTGATTTTATAACTCCTGTCTCACCAGCAGGGATCTTTCCTATCTCCGTGGTCCTGTCCCACGGTTTTCAGCGCGGCACCCGACTTGTGTGCTCTTCGAAGGTCTCAGGCGCGAAAGTTAGGCGGACCATTCACACTGCCCCCATGTGTAGCCTTAGGTGCGGAGCCCGTCCACACGTCATGTACACCCACGTAGCTCCTTGAGGGCACGGCCGGTGTTAATCTCCTGACGGCCGCGTGCCGTCGGGTTAGTATCACCGGCCGGACGTGTTATCGCTGACGGAACCCCGGTGTAATCAACTCGAAGTCCCCTGAATCAACGCTGACTCCGTTGAGGCAGTGTGGGCTAAAGCGGGGAGCCACAGTGGTTATTCCTATTGTGGGGGCATAAAACCGGGGTGTCACGTGGTGAACGGTTTACCCATGCGGACAAGCAGTGGAGATCGGAGGGTAGCCCCTCTGAAGTACGCTTTGAGATCAGTCATGGAGGGGTCTCCATGGCGGCACAGACTGTGGAGATTTTGGTGTCTTTCTATTCTTTGACCCCCGGATGGCAGGCTGACGTTTCCGGATGGGGGTCCGATTTCAACATGCATCCTCGCAAACCCTCCCATTTCGACAGTTTTCTAGTCATGACCTTGGCCAGTGAAAGGAAAACGATGAAGTATCTGAGGCCCTTTTACATGAAGAAAGAACTCGACAGGATTTGTGACCTGGTTAAAAACGCCACCCGAGTACGAGACGGTACGCTTTTGGTAGAAGTGACCACCGCAGACCAGTGCCAGAAATTGTTGAAAGCCACTTTGTTGGGCTCCTACCCCATCCGGGTAGCCCCACATAAATCTCTAAACTCATGCAGAGGAGTTGTCACCACATCCAGTCTGGACGGTCTGTCAAACGAGGAAATTGTTACTTGCCTCTCCGACCAGCGTGTGTTTCAAGCGTACCGTCTGACAAGAAAGCAGGATGGTAAAGTGATTGATTTACGTACGGTTTTCCTCACTTTTAAGGGCACGCAGTTGCCCGAATACATCTTCTGCGGGTACGAGCGTGCTGCCGTACGTCAATATGTCCCAAACCCTATGCGCTGTTTTCAGCGTCAGAAGTTCGGACATACTAAGACCGCGTGCAACCATCCTGCCGTTTGTGAGCGTTGTGGCCTATCACCCCATGAGGACACGGCTTGTACCCGTGACCCTCATTGTGTTAACTGTGGAGCCGGTCATCCATCTAGCTCGCGTCAGTGTGCGAAGTTTCTGGATGAAAAATGTATACAGGAGCTACGCGTGAAAGAACATCTTACATTTCCAGAGGCGCGTCGTCGCTTTGAGCAGCTGCAACCTGCGACCACCACAGGTTATGCCTTGGCTGCCCGACGCGCTCCTGTCAACACCGTAGCGATACAGCATGTCCCTGTATCAGATGCTTCCACACAGACAGACCTACCAGCGAGTATCGTTCCACTGTCTCGTGCCACACCTGCACAAGCTACAACATCTACAGCCGTGCAGACACCAGCTCACAAGGCGTCCACAAGTCGTAGCCAGCCTGTTGATAGCCATTCCTCTAGGCCTGCTGTTCGCGCCAGCAGCCACGCGTCATCAATGAAGTCCCGCTCCCGCTCCCGTTCCGCGAGCCGCAGGGCATCTTCAGACTCCCGTACATCCGAGGAGTCATTAGGGGATGACGGAATTAACCTACCCCGTCCAAAGTCGGTTAAGGTAAAGATGAAAAAGAAAAAGATGAAGACGAATCCCTAATTCTTCTTTACCATGGAAATAATCCAGTGGAATGTTAATGGGTTCCGGGCACGTGTTCCGGACATACAGCATCTCGTTGCGCAACGTTCTCCATCAATCGTCTGCCTACAAGAAACACATTTGCACCCTAATCACGCATTACATCTTCGTGGTTTTTCGGCATTTAGGCATGACTCTGCAGCTGATCGACGAGCAAGCGGTGGTGTTGCTACTCTGGTGGCGCATACCATCTTTGCCACAAGCATCCCGCTAAACACGCCGCTGCAAGCTGTAGCTGTGCGTGTCCAGTTGCAGGGCCTGAGTCTGTCAATTTGCAATGTCTATCTGCCACCGGTCAGTGTCGTACACGAGAACGACCTTCGAGCTCTTTTGGCTCAGATTCCGCCACCCTTTGTCTTCCTTGGTGATCTGTAAGGCAGGAACTTTGGACACCAAAACATTGGAACGAGGCGGGTACAGGTTGCGAGACTCTGAACTATACAACCTCGCGATCCACTGCCGACCTGCTGTACAGTCACGCTCCGAGGTGTTCAGTTGGCATCTAGTTGCGTTCAGCGAAGGTGTGTTACAATGCCGCCAACAAAGAATGCAACGTTACATGTGATTGGAAAAGAGTTCGGTGATGAATATTTTTCAGTAAATGATCAAAACATACGTTGTAAAGTGTGTAAGTACGACATAAAAGTGAAAAAGCGTCGTGATTTACAAAAACTTTGTGACACCAAAAAAACACATCGAACATTTAAAACTGTTTAATGGTTTAACAGAAGATAAATATACATTTCATTATGACCTTGTGTGAAATGTGCAGGAAAGCACCACACTAAAGATTGTAAAATAAGCAAAAGTGCACCACCAAGATGCATTAATTGTGGAGGACAACATCCAGCAAACTATCGTGGATGTGAAGTAGCTAAGGAGCTGCAAAAGAGGAGGAATGAAGTCATGAAAAATCAAAGACAGATTCATAGGACTCGAGGGAATTGTAACTTAGGTATGGTTCTAGAAGAAAATGAAGTAGTAGTGGATGAACCTAACAGAGAACAGAACAATTACGCAGCAGCAACATGTAATGGTAAAGCTGAAATTCCAACCGTTGATAAAGCAATAATACGCATCCTAGAAATACTGGACGAGCAGAAATATACCAACAAACTGATCTATGATAGATTAAGAAAGCTTGAAACTAGTCTTAACAGAAGTAAATAAAATGGCGCACACATACAGAATATTATCATGGAATGCAAACGGTTACAATAGCGTATTCAGGAGTTGGAACTGTTCCTGAAAAGCAAGAAAATAGATATATGCTTAATATCCGAAATGCATTTGGCTAAACTATCATATGTTAGAATTAGGGGATATGATATCTACCGCTCAGACCATCCATCTGATAAAGCAAGAGGAGGCTCCGCAGTAATAATTAAAAACTGCATTAAACACTATGAAGAAAGTAAAATAGAAATCTATGAAATGCAAGTGATAACTGTCACTATCCAAGTTAAAACCAAGCCTTTTAATGTCTCTGCAATATACTGTCCCCCAAGGTATAACCTAAAAGAAAAGGATTATATTAATCTCTTTAAGACTCTAGGTAATAACTTTATTATCGGAGGGGATTACAACGCTAAACATTGTCACTGGGGATCAAGAATAACCACTGCCAAAGGTAGGGAGCTATTTAGGGCAGCGATTAAAACAAAAGTGCCAATTCCATTCAACTGGAAAACCTACATATTGGCCGACAGATGTAAATAAAGCACCAGACTTAATTGATTTTTTCATAACGAAGGGTATATCTAACAATTATGTGCACGTAAATAAGGATTATGATATCTTTTCAGATCATTCCCCTATTATATTAACAGTAAGTGATAATATAATAACAAAGGATAATCCCCCAAGACTAACTAATAAAAAAACAAATTGGGAAGGGTTCAAAAAAGAATTACAGAGCACTATTGAACTTAATGTTCCTTTAAAAACACCGCAACAACTGGAAGCAGAGATAGATGTCTTTGTTACTAATATTCAGCAAGCAGCATGGAACCATACTCCAGAAAAAAGTAGGAATAATGTGAATGATATCTCCTATCCAATGGAAGTTAGGGAGTTAATTAGTGAAAAACGAAAACTGCGTAAAAAGTGGCAGAGGTCACGGGCACCAGAAGATAAAAAGCGATTAAATCAAATCTGTAATAAGTTAAAGAATTTGATCAGTAGTATCAAAAACAAATCATTTACTATCTATATGAAAGGACTAACAGCAGACAAAGATACTGATTACTCTTTATGGAAAGCAACAAGCAGTATCAAAAGACCTATAAATCAAATTCCACCAATAAAAAAAGGAGATGGAGCATGGGCAAGGAGTGATAAGGATAAAGCAGATCTATTTGCCAACTATCTAGAAGAGATTTTTCAACCTTTATCTGGACAAACTTCTGAAGAGGACATTAAACATGGTAAGAAAAGGGAAGGCAAAGAACTTAGGCGTGTAACGCTCAAAGAATTAAAACGTGAAATCCACCAGAATATAAATGCAAAAAAAGCGACAGGATATGATTTAATCACCGGACACATTCTTAAAGAATTGTCACAAAAAGCTCTTATCAAGCTATTACATATGATAAATACTGCATTAAGACTTAAACATATCCCAAGTCAATGGAAGGTAGCAGAAGTACTCATGATCCTTAAACCTGGAAAAAATCCTAATGAAAAGGGATCATACAGGCCGATTTCACTCCTATCCCAATTAGCTAAACTATGTGAAAAGTTATTGTTAAAGCAATTAAAACCTATAATAGAGGAAAGTAAATTAATACCAGAACATCAGTTTGGATTTAGAAATAAACATTCAACAATTGATCAAGTACATCGTATAGTCGATGTTATAGAAAGAACGTTAGAGGAAAAGAAAATATGTTCTGGAGTATTCCTAGACGTGGCCAAAGCGTTTGATAAAGTCTGGCACAAAGGTTTAATTTTTAAGCTCCAACGAGATCTACCTGACCACTTTTATCAAATATTGTTATCGTACATTGAAGGGAGATATTTCCGAGTTAAATATGGAAATGAATACTCTGGATTAAAGAATATAGCTGTTGGAGTACCCCAAGGAAGCGTCTTAGGACCAGTACTATACCTCATATTTACTAGGGATATTCCATACCAAGATAATAGAAATATGGCCACCTTCGCTGATGATACAGGAATTATGGCAGTTGGACATACAGTAGAGGAATCTACACAGAAATTACAGAAAGCTGTCATTATGGTTAACGAGTGGACGAAGAAGTGGCGTATAAAATTAAATGAATCTAAATCCGTACATATTAAGTTTACAAATAAGAAAACTCGGATACTACCAATAAAAATAAATAACCAAACTATTTCCCAGGCACAAACAGTGAAGTATCTAGGAATGACACTAGACTCAAAATTAAATTGGAGAAAGCATATAGAAACTAAAAGAAAAGAATTAAATATCAAATATAAGAAACTTTATTGGCTCATTGGGAGAAATTCTGAACTTGACATATACAATAAGTTATTAATTTACAAGCAGGTGTTAAAGCCAGTCTGGACCTATGGGATACAGCTTTGGGGCTGCGCTAAGTCGACCAACATAAAACACATACAGACTTTCCAAAATAAAGTTTTAAGAACAATAGTTAATGCACCATGGTATGTACGAAATGATGACATACATAGAGATCTCAAGATCGGCACTGTTATAGAAGAAATAAAAAAGACTGCAACGAAACATCATTTAAAAGTGCAGCACCATGAAAACAAAGAGATGTTGAAAGTTCTTAGTAACTGTGAAGTTCGAAGACTGAAAAGAATAAAGCCAGATGACCTAATGTGAGACCGCAAGAACTATGTGTAAACTATGGGGGCCTTCAATGGAAGACTCGCCTTTACATGTGAACCTACTTAAGAAAAAAAATATTACTAGATAAGCCTTTGCTTAGTTGTAATTTGATAATAATAATAATAAAAAAAAATTATGACCTGTGCCTAATGCTGATATTAGCGAATATTCCTTTTCATAAACTGGAGAATCCTCACTTTAAGCACTTAATGGAAAAATATACGTGTAGAACAATACCAAGTCCAACAGCTTTGCGTACACATTATTTACAGGCATGTTACGAAAGAACTATAAATGTCATAAGATCAAATGTTGCAAACAACAACATATGGGTATCTATTGATGAAACAACCGATGCTTTTGGAAGATATGTGGCAAATGTTGTTATCGGAATACTGTCAGCAAGTACACCCGGAAATATGTTTCTATTAACAACAGAAGTGTTAGATAAAGTCAACCATAAAACAATAGTTAATTTATTTGAAACTACCATGTCTCTCCTATGGCCAGACGGTACTAAATACGAAAATGTGTTACTTTTCGTAAGTGATGCTGCGTCTTACATGTTGAAAGCCGGTAAGATATTAAACACGCGGTACCCAAATATAAATCACTTCACGTGTTTAGCTCACGGCCTACATAGAGTGGCAGAAGAAGTTCGTGCCTGTTACAGTGATGTTGATAATTTTGTATCAAATGTGAAAAAAATATTTGTAAAAGCTCCTTCTAGGGTGTTAAAGCTAAGACAAAGTGCTTCTGGCGTTCCATTACCTCCGCTACCAGTCATCTCGATGGGGTACATGGCTTCACGCAGTTCTCTACTATGCTAAATATTATCAAACAATAGTTGAAGTTATCAGCAATTTTGATGACGAAGACAGTTGTGCCATCAAAACTGTGAAACGTCTCATTTCAAGCAAACTGTTCGAAAATATTTTGTACATAGCAAATAATTTCAAATGCTTAGCAGAAACCATCACCTATTTGGAGACTTCCAATATTGAAATGTGTGCTGCTTTAGGGGCGGTGGAAAAAGTTTGGGAAAAAATAAACGAAGTCCCTGATGATACTAATAGTAATTGTGTTAAACAAAAACTTAAACGTGTTCTCAAAAACAATCCATCATATTCGAAACTGTGTGAAGTGCGAAATTGTTTAAACAGCAACACAGATTCAAATATAAACTGTTTCAAGTTTGCTCCAATAACATCATGCGATGTAGAGAGAACATTCTCTCAATATAAAAATATTTTGTCAGACAATAGAACAAGTTTCAAATTTGAGAATTTACGAATGTACGTAGTTGTACATTGCAATAAAATTAATGACTATAATTAAAATTTAAACAAAGTTATTTCAATAGGCCTGTGTATCTGTTCACGATAGAGAGAGTGAATGAGCTTAGGAACTTTCATATACATGCGCTTAGGCAATAGCCTCTGTTGTCGAATGACTATACGTACTGTATGCCCACGACAAGAAGGCTAGAGGGGAATGAAGGGCAGAGGGGGTTTGAACTGCGTATCTACTCGGGTAGCGGACCTGTTTACTAGGAAATGAGTGTATGAGAGTGCATATTTCTAGCTATCGGTGTGTTATGTGACAACATTGAGTATTTTAAATGAGCCTAGCATCCTTGTCATACTCGGAAACTAGCCATAGACACCGAGCGGGAAGCACAAAATGATTTGATTACGCTACACATTCCTAAGACTTGCCTTCTTGTCTTGGGCACACAGTACCAAAGGTCGCAATCAGGTGTAGCGTGCTCTACCGACGTCCTTCTCCCACCCTCAGTTCTTAGTAAACAATACAATACAATACTAATTCTATGGACTCGGCGTAGCAAACTTCATAGGTTCGGTGTCTAAAGTTCCGGCCTTAGTGATCTGAATGCCAAAGACTCTTCATGGGGCTCCGACACTGACGAGGCTCGTGGGTGCCTTGAGGTTTGCGATATGTCCGGCCTCCTTTTGTTGAGCACTGGTGCCCCTACCTTTTTATCATCTGCCTATGGTACGTACTCCGCCTTAGACGTTAGCTTCTGTAGCCCGTCATTGGTACCACTCATTGATTGGTCGGTGCTCTCCGACCTCTTTGGCAGTGATCATTTTCCCATTAACATTCACATATCTGGTTTCTATCCTGTTCCAACACGATACCCTCACTGGATTATTTCCAAGGCTGACTGAGGGAAATTTCGTTCCTTCATTCACCTTACCGACGATGGTTTTACCACCATTGACAACATGGAGTATTTTACATGTTCTGTCCTGCTTGCAGCAAATTCCAGCATTCCTCGCGGTTCTACTACACCTCGTCATCTTCCTGTGCCTTGGTGGTCCGAGAAATGTCGTTTGGCTGTTAAAGCCCGCAAACGGGCCTTGCGAGTTTTCAGTGCACATCCTACGGAAGGGAACTTTATTGCCTTTAAGCGAGTGCGTGCCCGGGCGCGTTTTGTATTTCGCAGTGCAAAAGCGCATGCTGGGTAACTTACGTCTCTTCCCTCTCTCGACGCACTTCAACACAAAGGGTGTGGACTGCGGTTCGGCGTATGTACGGCAAGTGTCGCCGGACGATTATTACCGGCCTTGCGGTACAGGGCTCTTATTACACCACCGAGCAGGCTATCGCCGATGCCCTTGCCGATTCCTTCTCGGCTACCAGCCAAACCCAAAGTTACGATAGGTCGTTTTTAGCTATCAAGGAATCTGCGGAGCGGATAGTTCTTTAATTTTAACAGCGACGGTAGTGAGCCATACAACACGCCTTTTAGCATAGCAGAGCTGATGCACTCCTTGTCTCTCGCGCACGATTCTTCTCCCGGTCCTGATGACATCCACCGACAAATGTTGCTTCATCTTCCACCTCAGGCTCTTTCCTTCCTGCTGAGCATCTATAACCGAATCTGGCTCCACCGGGTTTACCCGTCTTCCTGGCGCGAGGGTATTGTTATCCCTATACCTCGGCCCGGGAAAGACCGGGTACTTGGCTCTAGCTACCGCCATATTTGCCTAACGAGTGTCGTTTGCAAGACCCTCGAACGTATGAGCAGCACTCGTTTAGTGTGGTGGCTAGAGACGAATAAACTGCTCAGTAATGTCCAGTTCGGTTTTCGTCGCTATCGCCCCAGTGCCCCTCCGAAGGAGTGTCGCCTTGCCGTGGCGGAGGGGCTCATTACCCGATCCAGACGGCCTACTAAGTGTCTTTGTGACCACTGGTAGGCAAGAGGTGAGGGGAAGCTAAGAACATTCCAAACGGGCAGATGAGGCTCGGTAGTCTTGGTCGACGACTCCTCTAGGAGAAGAGGACTCCGAAATCAAACTCCTCCAGGGGAACCTACCACGGTGTGTCCGGGTTTGGCGCACCCGGGGCCCCGAGCTGCTCACTATAATTTCACCGCTTCATATTCATTAACTGTGCCACGTGCAGCGCCTTATGTTGCTTTTTATATCACCCTCTTCCTCTTCTAGGCTTATTAAGATTATTAGTTCGTAAGGCCTTAGTTTTATAACTCCTGTCTCACCAGCAGGGATCTTTCCTATCTCCGTGGTCCTGTCCCACGGTTTTCAGCGCGGCCCCCGGCTTGTGTGCTCTTCGGAGGTCTCAGGCGTGAAGGTTAGGCGGAGCATTCACACTGCCCCCATGTGTAGCCTTAAGAGCGGAGCCCGTCCACACGTCATGTACACCCACGTAGCTCCTTGAGGGCACGGCCGGTGTTAATCTCCCAACGGCTGCGTGCCGTCGGGTTAGTATCACCGGCCGGACGTGTTACCGCTGACGGAACCCCGGTGTAATCAACCCCGAAGTCCTCTGAATCCACGCTGACTCCGTTGAGGCAGCGTGTGCTAAAGCGGGGAGCCACAGGCGGTTATTCCTGTGGTGGGGGCATAAAACCGGGGTGTCATGTGGTGAACGGTTTACCCATGCGGACAAGCAGTGGAGATCGGAGGGTAGCCCCTCTGAAGGACGCTTTGAGATCAGTCATGGAGGGGTCTCCATGGCGGCACAGACCATGGAGATTTTTGTGTCTTTTATCCTTTGACCCCCGGATGGCAGGCTGACGCCGGCGGTTCCGGATGGGGGTCCAAACCAATCATGCCTCCGCGCAAACCCTCCCACATAGACAGTTTCTTGGTGATGACTATGCAATGTGAAGGAAAGACGATGAGGGATATTAGCCCATTTTACATAAAAAAAGGAAGTCGATAGGATCTGTGGCCCGGTTAAGAACGCAAGAGATGGCACGTTATTAATTGAGGTGATGAATGGAGATCAGTCGCAGAAGCTGTTGAAGGCGAGTTTGTTGGGCTCCTACCCTATCCGGGTAGCCCCACATAAGACCTTGAACTCGTGTAGAGGAGTAGTAACCACTTCCAGCGCCGACGATCTCTCCAATGAAGAAATCGTCACCTGCCTCTCTGATCAGCGAGTCTGCCAAGCATACCGGTTAACTCGCAAACAGGATGGTAAAGAGTGTGCCTTACGTACAGTATTCCTTACGTTTAAGGGCACTCAGCTGCCAGAATACATCTACTGTGGCTTCGAGCGTGCTGCAGTATGACCATAGGTCCCGAATCCCATGCGCTGTGTCAGAGATTCGGGCATACCAGGACCTCGTGTAACCATCCTGCAGCTTGTGAACGTTGCGGCTTACCGGCACACGAAGACACGGCTTGCACTCGAGACCCATGCTGTGTGAACTGTTTGGGAAACCATCCATCTAGCTCACGTCAGTGTCCTAAGTTCTTGGACGAAAAGAGCATTCAGGAGTTGCGGGTAAAGGAGCGCCTGACATTTACTTCGAACAACTGAAGCCTGCCACCACCTTAGCTTATTCGTCGGCAGCTCGCCGCCCTCCTGTTGCTACTGTCGGCTTGCAACATGTCACCGTTGCAAATGCCTCGACACAGACTGACCTTCCAGAGAGCACCCCAACAGTTAGTCTCAAAAGTCCAGTGTCTAAAACATCTTCCGCCGTGCAGACCACAGTTTCCAAGCCGTCAGGAAGCTGTAAGGATCCTATCGATGGAAGTCGTTCGCGACATAAAGTTCGCGCAAGCAGTCGCACGTCCTCCCAGAGATCCCGCTCTCGCTCTGCGAGTCGTAAGGGATCCTCTGCCTCGCACACCTCCGAGGAATCGCCAGAGGACGGCGACTTCCACATCGTTGGACCTAAGTCAGCCAAGGTGAAAAAGAAGAAAAAGATGAAGACTAGCCATTAATCCTTTTTCACTATGGAAATAATCCAGTGGAATGTTAATGGGTTCCGGGCAAGTGTTCCGGACATACAGCATCTAATTTCTCAACGCTGTCCATCTATCGTCTGTCTACAGGAAACCCATCTGCAACCTCATCACGCACTCTATCTTCGTGGATTTGTGGCCTTTAGACATGATTCTGCAGCTGATCGACGGGCAAGTGGTGGTGTTGCTATTCTGGTGGCGAATACCATCTCTGCCACCAGCATACCACTGAACACGCCGCTTCAAGCTGCGGCGGTACGTGTACAGCTGCAGAGCCTTTGTTTCTCTATTTGTAATGTCTTATCTGCCATCGATCAGTGTCGTACACGAGAACGATCTTCGGGCTCTCTTGGCACAGATTCCGCCACCTTTTCTTCTTCTAGGCGATCTGAATGCCAAAAACACCTTGTGGGGCTCCTATACTGATGATTAAGGCAGGAACTTTGGACACCAAAACATTGGAACGAGGCGGGTACAGGTTGCGTGACTCTGAACTATACAACCTCGCGAGCCACTGCCGTCCTGATGTACAGTCACGTTCTGAGGTGTTCAGTTGTCATTTAGTTGCATTCAGCGAAGGTGTGTTACAATGCCGCCAACAAAGAATGCAACGTTACATGTGATTGATCTCCGCTAGCAGATCTGTTTACTAGGAAATGAGTGTATGAGAGTGCATATTTCTAGCTATAGGTGGGTTATGTGACAACATTGTGTATTTTAAACGAGCCTAGCATCCTTGTGATACTCGGAAACTAGGCATAAACACCGGGCGGGAAGCACAAAATGATTACGCTACGCATTCCAAAGACTTGCCTTCTTGTCATGCACACAGTACCAAAGGTCAGAATCAGGTGTAGCGTGCTCTACCGACGTCCTTCTCCCACCCTCAGTTCTTAGTAAACAATACAATACTAATTCTATGGACTCGGCGTAGCAAACTTCATAGGTTCGGTGTCTAAAGTTCCTGCCCTACTGATGATGCTCGTGGTTGCCTTGTAGCAGACGTTTGTGATATGACCGGCCTGCTTCTATTAAACACTGGTGCCCCTACCTTTTTATCATCTGCCTACGGCACCTACTCCGCTTTAGACGTGAGCTTCTGTAACCCGTCACGGGTGCCACTCCTTGATTGGTCGGTGCTCAGCGACCTCTTCGGCAGTGATCATTTTCCCATTAGCATTCACATATCTAGTTTCCATCCTGTGCCAACACGATATCCTCGCTGGATTATTTCGAAGGCTGACTGGGGGAAATTTCGTTCCCTCATTCACGTTCACAACGATGTCTTACCCACCATCGATGAACTGGTGGAGTATTTTACTTGTTCTGTCCTGCTCGCAGCGAATTCCAGCATTCCTCGTGGTTCTACTACACTTCGTCACGTTCCTGTGCCTTGGTGGTCCGAGGAATGCAGTTTGGCTATTAAAGCAAGGAAGCGTGCTCTGCGTGTCTTCAGTTCACATCCTACGGAGAACTTGATAGCTTTTAAGCGTTCTCGTGCCAGGGCTCGTTTTGTCCTCCGCTGTGCAAAACGCACATCTTGGGAATTCTCTGTCCCGTCGCACTCCGGCACAGAGGGTGTGGACTGCTGTTCGCCGTATGTATGGCAAGTGTCGCCGAACTACCATTCCCGGCCTTGCCATAAGCGGATCGCATTACACCAGCGAACAGGATATCGCCGACGCCCTTTCTACTTCGTTTGCTGCTACTAGCCAAACGAATAGTTACGACAGAGCTTTTATACCTCTCAAGGAATCTGCCGAGCGGATAGTCCTTCGTTTTAACAGTGACTACTGAACCGTACAACGCACCCTTTACCGTAGCGGAGTTAGAGCACTCTTTGTCACTTGCTAAAGATTCCTCTCCTGGTCCAGATGGCATCCATCGACAAATGCTGCTTCATCTTCCACCTTCGGCTTCGTCTTTCCTGCTTGGTATTTATAACCGTATCTGGCGCGAGCAGGTCTTTCCGTCCTCCTGGCGAGTGGGTATTGTTCTCCCTATCCCTCGACCTGGAAAAGACAGGATACTTCCCTCTAGTTACCGCCCTATTTGCCTAACGAGTGTTGTTTGTAAGACCTTCGAACGGATGATTAACACTCGTTTAGTGTGGTGGCTAGAGATGCATAACCTGCTCACCAACATTCAGTGCGGTTTTCGTCGCCATCGCTCTAGTGTCGACCATCTGACACGCTTAGAGGCTTACATCCAGAATGCCTTTCTGCTGAAGCAGCATGTCGTGGTTGTCTTCTTTGATTTAGAGAAGGCCTACGACACCACCTGAGGCTATGGAATCCTTCATGCTCTGCACGGTTACGGTTTACGCGGTCACTTAGCGCTGTTCATTTTAAACTTTTTAGGACTTCGAAAATTTCGTGTTGGCATTGGTAACACCCTGTCACAGGAAAAGATTCAGGAGAATAGTGTGCCTCAGGGGTCCATCCTGAGTGTCACGCTCTTCGCCGTAGCAATCAACGGAATCGCTGATGTTGTTCGTAGTGGAATCCCGATGTCACTGTATGTTGATGACTTTGCAATTTACTATTACCCTTATAATCTCGAGCACATTGAGCGTCAACTGCAGCTGACCATAACATCAATCGCAGACTGGGCCCTTCGCACCGGCTTTTAGTTCTCACCTACGAAAACTCAGTGTATCCACTTCCATCGAGTTCGCGGCGTACACCCTCCTCCTGATTTTTATTTGCGTGGCACACGTCTATCGTTTGTCCCGCACCTCAAGTTCCTTGGCCTGCACTTCGACAGTAAGCTGACGTGGGAGCACCATATTCGCCAACTTCGTGCTGCGATCGCTCACTTCGAGTACTCCGCCTTTTATCCGGAGTTTCTTGGGGCGGTGACCGTACAGTTATGTTACGATTGTATCGATCACTGGTGCGGTCAAAGTTAGACTACGGTAGTTTTATCTATGGCGCGGCGTCCGCCTCTAAACTTCCTCTTTTAGATACTGTACACCATGCTGGTATCCGTCTTGCTACTGGGGCGTTCCGCACCAGTAGAGTTGAGTGTCTGTATGCTGAGTCTGGAGAACCACCACTGTCGGTCCGTCGTTCGATTTTACTGTGTTCGTATGTCGCAAGGTTGGCAGCCCATCCGGGTCATCCTTCTTTTAAATCTGTCCTGCGTCCCGACCTTGCTCACCGTTATCTGCGCAACACAACTATATCGCGCCCAAGCGATATTCGGTTCCGCGAACTACTTGATAAACACGATCTCCGCATGCCTGCTGTAGAGCGATTCTCTCTAGAACGCTCTGCTCCTTGGCAACTCCGGCGTGCGCAATTCGACCTGGAGCTCTCAGGCTATGCTAAGCTATCCACCCCGCAATCGGTGTATCGCCAACTGTTCACCGAACTTCTGGGCCGCCACCGGACTTTCACCCCGGTGTTTACCGATGGGTCCCAGGTGGGTGGAGCTACGGGATGTAGTTTCGTGTGTAACGACGAGGCGCACCAGTACCGACTTCCGGACCATAGTTCCGTTTTTACTGCCGAGCTGTTTGCTATATTTTATTGTTTACTTTTTATTTCTAACTCAGCTCCCGGCAATTTTATCATTTGTTCAGACTCTCTGAGTGTCATTCAGTCCTTGGACCAGTTTATCGGCACCTCAGCATTCGTTTTAAAAATACAGGCTCTCATTTCGCAACTGCTCTCGCGCGGATACCAGTTGCTTTCTACCTGGACCCCAGGACATGTGGGTATTCCCGGCATTGAGGAAGCGGATGCGGCTGCTAAAACTGCTTGCCGTTTGCCGGATGTTGCCACACACAGTCTGCCTTATGTCGATGTGCAGCGCCATTTCCGTCGACATCTTTTATCGATCTGGCAGCAGTCATGGGAGGCATTTTCTGGCACTCAATTGTGGACGATTAAGGACAGCGTAGATCCCTGGATGACATCCTGCAGGGACTCCAGGCGGGCTGAAGTTATCCTCACCCGCCTGAGGATAGGTCACACACGGGCGACCAATGGGTACCATTTGCGTGGGGACCCGGCGCCTGTCTGCCCTACGTGTAATATTCAACTTTCTGTGGCCCATATTCTTATAGATGTGCGCAATACGCTCGTGAGCGCCAGTCCGTTGGCCTGGGGTGTACACTTGCCTCAATTTTGGGTGACGACCCGGTGTCTGCCTGCAAGGCGCTGCGTTTCGTTGCCCAAATTGGGTTCGCTAAGCAAGTATAGCGTGTTTTTTAGTGTTTGAGATTTTTAGTTTTTTTAGCACTCGTTTTTACCACAATTTGGTGTTTAACTGTTTTAAATGTTTAGTTTTAATGTCTTTTTTAGATTTGAGCTTTTACACTTTTTATGAATGGTTTTACCAAGTTTTTAACTTAGCGCAATAACGTGCCGTTTAGTGCTTTTATGTTTGCGCTTCTAGTTGCTCTTTTAGCCCTCACATTTTAGGCAGCTTTTAGGGAGTTTTATATTCTTTATATTCTGACCTAGGGCCCAAATGACCTAGTTGTCGACTGGGCCCCTAAACTCCATCAATCCAATCCATCCATCTTGTGAGATGTGTAATTAACTTTTTTGAGTGCCTGTTGAGTATATTGTTTTGATGTGAGAATTGTGATTGAAGTTGGCTATATGCTAGTTTGTAATGTTCTTTTCAGGCTCTTGCAGCTGTTGCTGGTATTTGGTGGCCTTCGAAAGCAGTTCGAGTGAATATTGGAGGTTTATTAGCGACAGTATTTCTCCTAAAGCGTTCAGTATGCATTGAGAGGTTGCTGTATATGAAAAAAAGGGCAAAGAAAAATAAAAGTTGTAATACATAACCAATTACAGCCACTGTTTCATTTAAGTGCAATTATGAAAACCTGCAAAAAAGAGAAATTTGGCCAATGTTTTACGTGAATGAGATGATAATGCTAGTGATTTTGTTATAGTCATTATGTAATACAATATTCAATAGGCTTTCTTATAACAAAATAGATATACATATGTATTGTGTAACTTCAAACATTTTAAATCGTTTGATGAATTTGTCTATAGTATAATAGGTCTTATTAACAAAAATATTATAAAGGTAATTTTTTAAACAAATTATTGACACGCTTTTAGCATAATGAAGCGAACAATTAAATAGTTGAATTCCAAATTGTTTAGATGTTGTCGAGTATTTAAATATGATCATCATAATTATGAATAGCTGAATTTTTCATGTAGTTATCAATTCTTTGTTTAGCATAAAGCAAACCGGTATCAATATAAATTTGAGGTAAATTTAAAATAGTGGAATAAATAAATTGTTAGAATGATGTTGAAGTGAAGGGATAGTGTGAAAATGGGAATGTCGAGAATGGGAATCCATGGACAGTGGAAAACCTACAAGCTCAACTTCTGACAACATAGAATATTATTAACATATCTGAAAATAAAACATATTGCTTATGTTTTATATGTATTAATTGTAAAGTGATTATTTGCAAATGAGTGTTGAAAGCATTGTTAGATTGTGCTTTTAACGATCCAGTGCAGTTAAAAGAATGTGTCACATTACGTACAATATCATTGATAATAAGTAGGGCCTGGATTTTAATTACCTAAACCAGACAAAAAATGAGTAAAAAGTAAGAATTAAAACGATCAATGTTGCCTTTGTTTTTATCCTCTCATTCATTTATTTTTCCTTGAATGCAGCATTACAATCACCTTCTGCACCTTCTTACCTACCAATAGAAAAACTTGTACATCAACTGAAGACAGACACAGGAGCAACTCGTTAGACTTTAGGTATTCCACACCATTAAGTGAATATTTGTTCCTTGCCAGTAGATCACTAATGTCACACAGAGTATGAAAACCACTAGTTTTCTTCAAAACAGTTTTCATTTTCTTAAACACAAGTCCACCAATTCCACCTTCTGCATTAGATAGTTAACATTCAATTGATTTAACTAATTCTATTTGCATTGACAATGGACATCACATTGTACCAGGGATATGTTAACAGCTGGCAAAAATCCAAAATTTGATTTTATATAGGCCAGTTTACCCTCGAATTTAAGTTTGAGAATAGTTCTTGTGAAATTTTAACTGCTGCTGCACTGCCACTGTCAAAAGAATTAATGTCTTTTTGTTCAGTATGCAAATATTGACATTAATACCCCTCCGAAGGAGTATCGCCTTGCCGTGGCGGAGGGGCTCAGTACCCGATCCAGACGGCCTACTAAGTGTGTCTGTCTGACCACTGGTAGGCAAGAGGTGAGGGGAAGCTAAGAACATTCCAAACGGGTAGATGGGGCTCGGTAGTCTTGGTCGACGACTCATCTAGGAGAAGAGGACTCCGAAATCAAACTCCCCCAGGGGAACCTACTACGGTAGGTCCGGGTATGGCGCACCCGGGGCCCCGAGCTGCTCACCATCATTTCACCCCCTCCACCTTCGTTAACTGTGCCACGTGCAGCGTTCTATGTTGCCTTTTATATCACCCTCTTCCTCTTCTAGGCTTATTCTGATTATTAGTTTGTAAGTTCCTAGATTTATAACTCCTGTCTCACCAGCAGGGATCTTTCCTATCTCCGTGGTCCTGTCCCACGGTTTTCAGCGCGGTCCCCGACTTGTGTGCTCTTCGGAGGTCCCAGGCGCGAAGGTTGTGCGGACACTTCACACTGCCCCCATGTGTAGCCTTAGGTGCGGAGCCCGTCCACACGTCATGTACACCCACGTAGCTCCTTGAGGGCACGGCCGGTGTTACCGACGGCCGCGTGCCGTCGGGTTAGTGTCACCGGCCGGACGTGTTACCGCTGACGGAGCCCCGGTGTAATCAACCCGAAGTCCCCTGAATCCACGCTGACTCCGTTGAGGCAGCGTGTGCTAAAGCGGGGAGCCACAGGCGGTTATTCCTGTGGTGGGGGCATAAAACCGGGGTGTCTTGTGGTGAACGGTTTACCCATGCGGACAAGCGGTGGAGATCGCAGGGTAGCTCCTCTGAAGTACGCCTTGAGGTCAGTCATGGAGGGGTCTCCATGGCGGCACAGACCGAGGAGATTTTGGTGTCTTTTATCTTTTGACCCCCGGATGGCAGGCTGACGCCGACGGTTCCGGATGGGGGTCCAATTCATAATGCATCCGCGCAAACCCTCCTCATTCGACACGTTTTTGGTTTTGAGTTTGGCTTGTGACGGGAAAACGGTAAAGGATCTTAGCCCCTTCTATATTAAACGGGAAGTTGACCGAATCTGTGGCCCTGTAAAAAATGCCACCAGAATACGCGACGGTACGCTATTGATAGAGGTGATTACTGCAGACCAGTCGCAGAAACTACTGAAAGCGAGTTTATTGGTCTCCTACCCTATCCGGGTAGTCCCACATAAAACACTGAATACTTGCAGAGGAGTTGTCACCACCTCCAGCCTTGATGGTCTGTCTAATGAAGAGATAGTCACCTGCCTTTCAGATCAACGGGTGTGTCAGGCGTACCGTCTCACTCGAAAACAGGATGGAAAAGTGATCGATTTACGCACTGTGTTTTTGACATTTAAGGGTACTCAGTTACCCGAGTACATCATCTGTGGCTACGACCGCGCCGCAGTTCGGCAGTATGTACCGAACCCTATGCGCTGTTTTCAATGTCAGAAGTTCGGTCATACTAAGCTTTCGTGCACCCATCCTGCTACTTGCGAGCGTTGTGGACTACCATACCATGAGGGCACGGCTTGCACCCGTGACCCTTACTGCGTTAACTGTGGAGGGAGTCATCCATCCAGCTCGCGACAGTGTCCGAAGTTTCTCGAGGAAAAGTGTATCCAGGAGCTGCGCGTGAAAGAACGCCTGACGTTTGTTGAAGCGCGCCGTCGCTTTCAACAACTGCAACCTGCTACCACCACAGGTTTTGCATCCGCTGTTCGTCGCCCTCCTGTGAACACTGTTGCTATACAGCATGTACCCGTCGCAGATGCTTCGACACAAACAGATTTACCGGCGAGCACCTCTCCACCGCGTCGTGATAAAACTGCACCAACAACTACATCTTCCGCTGTGCAGACACACGCTCACCAGCCGTCCACAAGCAGAGGCTACACCGTATTGCCTGTTCCCACAAATCGTTCGCGACCTAAATATCGGGCGAGTAGTCGTACCTCCACGAAGTCCCGCTCCCGCTCCGCGAGCCGCCGGGGATCTTCTGACTCCCAAAGTTCCGAGGGGTCGCCTGAGGACGGTAAAAAGCCCATCATTGGTCCCAAGTGCGCGAAGGTTAAGATGAAGAAAAAGATAAAGACTATGCCTTAACCTTTTTATTATGGAAATAATTCAGTGTAATGTTAATGGGTACCGGGCCCGTGCCCCGGACATACAACATTTAACTTGACACCATTCGCCTTCAATCGTCTGTCTACAAGAAACCCATCTGAAGCCTAACCACACCTTACATCTTCGTGGTTTTTCGGCATTTAGACATGACTCTGCAGCTGATCGACGAGCAAGCGGTGGTGTTGCTACTCTGGTGGCGCATACCATCTCAGCCACAAGCATCCCGCTAAACACTCCGCTGCAAGCTGTAGCAGTGCGTGTCCAGTTGCAGGGCGTGAGTCTGTCAATTTGTAATGTCTATCTGCCACCGGTCAGTGTCGTACACGCGAACGACCTTCGGGCTCTTTTGGCTCAGATTCCGCCACCGCTTATCTTCCTTGGTGATCTGAATGCCAAACACACTTTATGGGGCTCCGACACTGACGATGCTCGTGGGTGCCTTGTAGCAGACGTTTGTGATATGTCCGGCCTCCTTTTGTTGAACACTGGTGCCCCTACCTTCTTATCATCTGCCTATGGTACCTATTCCGCCTTAGACGTTAGCTTCTGTAGCCCTTCACTGGTACCACTTATTGGTCGGTGCTCTCCGACCTCTTTGGCAGTGATCATTTTCCCATTAACATTCACATTACCGGTTTCCATCCTATTCCAACACGATACCCTCACTGGATTATTTCCAAGGCTGACTGGGGGAAATTCCGTTCCCTCATTCACCTTACGGACGATGGTTTTACCACCATTGACAACATGGTGGAGTATTTTACATGTTCTGTCCTGCTTGCAGCAAATTCCAGCATTCCTCGCGGTTCTACTACACCTCGTCATGTTCCCGTGCCATGGTGGTCCGAGGAATGTCGTTTGGCTGTTAAAGCCCGCAAACGGGCTCTGCGAGTTTTCAGTGCACATCCTACGGAAGAGAACTACATTGCCTTTAAGCGTGTGCGTGACCGGGCGCGTTTTGTACTTCGCAGTGCAAAACGCACATCCTGGGTAACTTACGTCTCTTCCCTCTCTCGACGCACTTCAACACAAAGGGTGTGGACTGCGGTTCGGCGTATGTACGGCAAGTGTCGCCGGACGATTATTCCCGGTCTTGCCGTACAGGGCTCTAATTACACCAACGAGCAGGCTATCGCCGACGCCCTTGCCGATTCCTTCTCTGGTACCAGCCAAACCCAAAGTTACGATAGGTCGTTTTTAGCTATCAAGGAAGCTGTGGAGCGGATAGTTCTTAATTTTAACAGCGACGGTAGTGAACCATACAACACGCCTTTTAGCATAGCAGAGCTAATGCACTCCTTGTCTCTGGCGCACGATTCTTCTCCCGGTCCGGATGACATCCACCGACAAATGTTGCTTCATCTTCCACCTCAGGCTCTTTCCTTCCTGCTGAGCATCTATAACCGAATCTGGCTCCAGCGGGTTTACCCGTCTTCCTGGCGCGAGGGTATCGTCATCCCTATACCTCGGCCCGGGAAAGACCGGGCACTTGCCTCTAGCTACCGCCCTATTTGCCTAACGAGTGTCGTTTGCAAGACCCTCGAACGTATGATCAACACTCGTTTAGTGTGGTGGCTAGAGACGAGTAACCTGCTGAGTAATGTCCAGTGTGGTTTTCGTCGCCATCGCTCCAGTGTCGACAATCTGACAAGCATGGAGGCCTACATACAGAATGCATTTCTCTTGAAGCAGCATGTCGTGGGTGTCTTCTTTCATCTGGAGAAGGCCTACGACACTACATGGCGCTATGGCATCCTCCGTGCTTTGCACAGTTATGGTTTACGCAGTAACTTGTTTTTTATTTTTAACTTTTTACTAATTCGCCGTTTTCGTGTCCGCATAGGCAACACGCTCTCCCAAGAGAAGGTTCAGGAGAATGGTGTACCCCAAGGGTCGATTCTCAGCGTTACGCATTTCGCCGTTGCCATTAATGGCATCACCAGCGCTGTTCGTAGCGGAATCCCGATGTCGCTGTATGTTGACGACTTTGCGATATACTATCGCTCTTATAGTTTGGAGCACATCGAGCGTCAACTGCAGATGACCATAACATCCATCGCCGAGTGGGCGTCTCGCACCGGCTTTCAGTTTTCCACTGCGAAAACACAGTGTCTCCACTTTCACCGACTCCGTGGTGTACACCCCGCTCCTGATCTCCATTTGCGTGGCACACGTCTTCCATTTGTTCCGCACCTGAAGTTCTTGGGCTTACACCTTGACAGCAAACTCACATGGGAGCGCCATATACGTCACCTTCGTGCTTCCTGCGGTCGTTCGCTTCGGGTACTCAGGGTCCTGTCTGGGGCATCTTGGGGCGGTGATCGCACGGTAATGTTGAGGTTGTATCGCCCACTGGTCCGGTCCAAATTAGACTACGGCTGTTTTATCTATGGCTCTGCATCAGCCTCTAAACTCCGCCTTTTAGACACAATTCATCACACTGGTATCCGTCTCGCTACTGGGGCTTTCCGCACAAGTAGAGTGGATTGTCTGTATGCTGATTCTGGCGAACCTCCACTGTCTGTTCGACGCTCATTGTTACTTTGTTCTTATGTGGCAAGGTTGGCCGCTCATCCAGGTCATCCTTCGCTTCCACCTGTATTGCGTCCAGACCTCGCGCACCGTTATATGCGGAATAAAACAATCTCCCGTCCAATTGGCATCAGGTTTCAAGAACTACTTGTCGCAAACGCCCTCCGACTGCCAGTTGTAGAGCGGCATTCATTTGGCCACTGTCCTCCCTGGCAGCTCCAGCGTGCACGCTTTGACCTGGAGCTGTCGGGCTGTCCAAAGACTGCTACCCCTCCTTCGGTGTTCCGTCAACTCTTCACCGCAGTTCTGGGCCGATACCGGACTTATACACCGGTATTCACCGATGGCTCCCAGTTGGGTAGTACGACGGGTTCCGCATTTATATACAACGGTGAGGTTCACACATACCGCCTTCCGGACGCCAGCTCAGTTTTTACCGCCGAGCTGTTTGCCATCTTTTATTTCTTACTTTTTATCTCCCGTTCAGTTCCTGGACATTTTATTGTGTGTTGCGACTTCCTGAGCACTCTTCAGCCGCTGCAACAATTTGTTGGCAACTTGGCATCAATTATTAAAATACTGACACTTTTATCTCAGTTGTTATCTCGCGGATACCAGTTCGTTTTTACGTGGATCCCAGGTCATGTGGTATTCCGGGCAACGAGGCGGCTGATGCGGCTGCGAAGTCTGCATGTCGCCTTCCGGAATATTCCACCCGTACGCTACCCTATATAGATGTGCAGAAGTACTTTCGTCGCCATCTATTAACTCTCTGGCAACAATCTTGGGAAGCGTTATCTGGCACTCAGTTACGGACAATCAAGGACACGGTACAACCCTGCCAAACATCTTGCAGGGATTCCAGGCGTGAGGAGGTGGTTTTAACCCGCCTGAGGATAGGCCACACTTGAGCCACGCATGGACACCTTTTGCGCGGTGATCCGGAGCCTGTCTGTGCGACGTGCAATGTCCCAATCTCCGTTGCACATGTCCTTACTGATTGTCCGCGGTATGCTCGTGAGCGCAAGTCCTTTGGCCTGGGTCTTACACTGTGCACCGTGTTAGGCAACGACCCAGCAGCTGTAAATACAGTACTGCGGTTTGTTGCGCGTATAGATTTTGGTAAGCAAGTGTAAGGTTTCTTTTATCTTGGCGGAAAAATACTTTTAGGATGTTTTACTCGTGTTTTTACCCTTTTTCAACAGTATAAGTAGTTTAGGGTTTTCGTAATATGGTTTTATTGGTTTTTAACTTTCCTTTTTTACCTGTTTTAGCTCTCTTTTTAGTGGTTTTAACGTTCATTTTTTAGGTATTTTAACTTTCACTTTTTAGCTTTAAAGGGGGTGAGGTTTTATTTTCTTTGATTGCTTTTACATTGGACTTCGGGCACTAATGACCTAGTTGTCGACGGGCCCGTAAACCCCACTACTCACTCACTCTGGACATTAATAAACACACTTGTAAGCAGGTTCCCCAGGTAGCGAGCACTGGGGCAGGAGGAAGAGGGGTCCCAAATACTTCTACAGAACAAGGAAACTTGTCAACATCTGGGAAGTGGCAATCCTGCTTTAACCGTATAGGGTGCTGTGTCAGTACAGAGTCATGCTGGACACCATTAGGCAAGAGTGGAATAATTTGCTTTCACCAAAACATCACAATTTATTAGAAAGATACCACCTGTCTTCTTCATTCTATTACATTCTCAATGTAGTGACCTAGAAAGTCTATAGTCTTGTCCGTTGACACCCAGATGTGCTTGTCTTTCAGTATTGTTCTGATTTCATTCATAGTCTTCTCTTAATTACAATTACGACACCAAAAATAAAAGTAATATACCGCATTATAGGACATCTAAATTTACAAAGTCACCAATATGCTCCATTAGTAATGTGGTAAATAATTTGCCAAAAGAAATAATCTGTATCAAATCTTTAAACAGCTTTAAAACATGTTTAAAGGATTATCTTATAAACAAATCTTTTTATTCCTTACATGAATTTTATAATTAAGTGTATCTTCTTTTCTACCTATGTGTCCATCTGTACATTGTATGGCAGTGACAAAATAAACTTACTTACCCATCCACCCACCTACAAGCGCACCCAACTACACACCCATCCACCTACCAACCCACCCAACTACACACCCACCCACCTACCTACCGACCCACCCAACTACACACCCACCCACCTACCAACCCACACAACTACGCACCCACCCACCTACCTACCGACCCACCCAACTACACACCCATCCACCTACCAACCCAACCAACTACACACCCACCCACCTACCAACCCACCCAACTACACACCCACCTACCTACCTACCAACGCACCCAACTACACACCCACGCACCTACCAACCCACCCAACTACACACCCACCCACCTACCTACCGACCCACCCAACTACACACCCACCCACCTACCTACCGACCCACCCAACTACACACCCACCCACCTACCAACCCACACAACTACGCACCCACCCACCTACCTACCGACCCACCCAACTACACACCCACCCACCTACCAACCCAACCAACTACACACCCACCCACCTACCAACCCACCCAACTACACACCCACCCACCTACCTACCAACGCACCCAACTACACACCCACCCACCTACCCACCCAACCAACTACACACCCACCCACCTACCAACCCACCCAACTACACACCCACCCACCTACCTACCAACGCACCCAACTACACACCCATCCACCTACCAACCCACCCAACTACACACCCACCCACCTACCTACCGACCCACCCAACTACACACCCATCCACCTACCGACCCACCCAACTACACACCCATCCACCTACCAACCCAACCAACTACACACCCACCCACCTACCAACCCACCCAACTACACACCCACCCACCTACCTACCAACGCACCCAACTACACACCCACCCACCTACCAACCCACCCAACTACACACCCACCCACCTACCTACCAACCCACCCAGCTTTAAAACATGTTTAAAGGATTATCTTATAAACAAATGTTTTTATTCCTTACATGAATTTTATAATTAAGTGTATCTTCTTTTCTACCTATGTGTCCATCTGTACATTGTATGGCAGTGACAAAATAAACTTACTTACCCATCCACCCACCTACAAGCGCACCCAACTACACACCCACCCACCTACCTACCAACGCACCCACCCACCGGCCAACCCACCCAACTACACACCCACCCACCTACCAACCCACCCAACTAAACACCCACCCACCTACCTACCATCCCCCAGGGGGACCTACCACGGTAGGTCCGGGCTTGGCGCACCCGGGGCCCCGAGCCGCTCATCCCCATTATCATCCCCTCGCCTCCATCAGGTCTAGCCACGTTATCATCCACTTAGATTTAGTCTCTTCCTCTTCTAGGTCTTATGGTTTTATGTAGGTTAAGTTTTAGAATAAATAACTCCTGTCTCACCAACAGGGATCTATCCTGTCTCCGTAGCTTCTGTCCCACGGTTTCGGCGCAGCTTCCAACTTGTGTGCTCTTCGGAGGCTCAGGCGTGAAGGTTGAGTGGACCCTCCTCACTACCCCTTTTGTGCGACACTAGGTGCGGAGCCGTTCCATTGTCAAGTACACCCTCGTAGCTCCTTAGGGGCCGGGTCCCCATGGGTATCTCGGCGGCCGTGCTGCCGCTGGGGTGTACAGGGGGACCCGACGTGTTACCGCTGTCTGGGGTCCGATGTAATCAACCACAAGTCCCCTGAATCCACGCTGACTCCGTTGAGGCAGCGTGGGCTAGAGTGGGGAGCCACAAGCGGTTATTCCTGTGGTAGGGGCATAAAGTCGGGCCTGCCTTTGGTGGAAATGTCGCATACCGGTAAGTAGTGATAGGCGGAGGGTAACTTTTTCTGACGTACTCCTTGAGATCGGGTCTGAAGCGGGTGCTTCGGGCCGGCACAGACCAGAAGATTTAGGTGTCTTTTTCCTTTATCCCCCGGATGGCAGGCTGACGCCGACGGTCCGGAAGGGGGACCCTTTCATAATGTCTCCTCTGCGCTCCACCCATTTAACTCCACGTTTTTTGATTATGGGGCTTATCAGTGAAGAAAAGACCATGTCGACTATTAGTCCATTTTATATTAAGAAGGAGCTGGACAGGATCTGTGGTCCAGTAAAAAATGCTACCCGATGTAGAGACGGTAGTTTATTAATCGAGGTTGCTCAAGACACCCAGACTGCGAAACTGCTAAAAGTCAGTCTGCTTGGTTCATACCCTGTCAAGGTCGAAAAACACAAGACCCTGAATAGCTGTCGCGGTGTGGTTTCCACCCGAAGTTTGGACGGCCTCTCTAATGAGGAGATCGCTAAATGCCTGGGGGACCAAGGTGTAACTGCTGCGTTTCGCTTAATAGGGAAGAGAGATAACCAACCATTCGAATTACGTACGGTTTTCCTCACATTCGAACGTACCGCCCTACCCCAATACATCTTCTGCGGGTATGAACGTGCCACCGTACGTCCTTATGTGCCCAACCCCATGCGATGTTTTCGTTGCCAGAAGTTCGGGCACACGCAGCAGCGCTGTTCCGGTTCACCCAACTGTCCCCGATGTGGACGTGCTGCTCACGACGGCTCCCTGTGCGACCAGGACCCCACCTGTGTCAACTGTGGAGGTGCCCACCCGTCGAACTCACGCGATTGCCCCCGCTTCTTAGAGGAGAAGGCAATTCAGGAGCTTCGAGTCAAGGAAAACCTGACATTTATGGATGCGAGAAAGCGATACCAGGAGCTTCATCCCACCACCAGTTTGAAGTTTTCTGCAGCTGTTCGTCAGGTTATTCCGAAGCTGGACGCCGCCGTACAGACTTGCCCAGGTTTGCCGTCTCGTGTTTCAGTGGGAGTGCAGACCAACTCGTCTGCCGCACATGTTTCTCCACCGCTAGTGGTTCGCCCACCGACAACGTCCTCTGCCGTCCAGACACCAGCACCGCAGCCGTCCCAGAGTTCTACTGCCTCCGTGACGTCTGAAGAACGACACCGATCAAGGCACAAACCTCGAGCGAGTAGCCGTACGTCCTCTGTGAAATCCCGGTCTCGCTCTACGAGCCTCAGGGGATCATCAGACTCCCGAACATCGGAGGAGTCGCCAGAGGACGGAGAACCTCGTATTATCGGTCCAAAATGCGCGAAGGTCAGAAAGAAAATCAAGACTAACCGTTAACTCTACTCTAGAATGGAAATAATCCAGTGGAATATTAATGGGTTCCGGGCCAGGACTCCGGACATACAGCATTTAGTTTTTCAACGCTCGCCCTCCATACTCTGTCTACAAGAAACCCATCTGCAGCATCATCACGGTTTACATCTACGTGATTTTAAGGCATTTAGACACGATTCTGCACCTGGTAGGCGAGCAAGCGGTGGTGTTGCTACCTTGGTGGCGCATAATATCTCTGCCGCCAGCATACCGCTTAACACACCATTTCAAGCTGTAGCGGTACGTGTGCAGCTGCAGGGCCTATGTTTCACTATTTGCAATGTCTATCTGCCCCCGAGCATTCTCGTGCAAGAACACGATCTTCGGGCTCTTCTGGCTCAGATTCACCCACCGCTCCTCTTTCTAGGGGATCTGAATGCCAAAAACACTTTATGGGGCTGCGACACCGACGATGCTCGCGGGTGCCTTATAGCAGACGTGTGTGATATGTCCGGCTTGTATTTGCTAAACACTGGTGCCCCTACATTCTTATCCTCCACTTACGGCACACTTTCAACCCTAGACGTTGCTTTCTGTAGCCCGGCATTAGCTCCGCTGCTGGATTGGTCGGTGCTCTCCGACCTATTTGGCAGTGATCATTACCCCATTAATATTCACCTCTACCATACCCATACTGTGCCAACACGGCATCCTCACTGGATTATTTCCAAGGCTGATTGGGGGAAATTTCGCTCTCTCATTCACCTTAGCGACAATGGTTATACCAATATTGATGAAATGGTGGAATATTTTACATGTTCTATCTTGCTCGCAGCAGATTCTAGCATTCCTCGAAGTCCTTCGTCGCCTCGGCACGCTCCTGTACCCTGGTGGTCCGAGGAATGCTATTTGGCTATCAAAGCACGCAAACGCGCTCTGAGGCTTTTTAGTTTACACCCTACTGAAGAGAACTTTATCGCTTTTAAACGTTCTCGTGCCAGGGCACGTTTCGTGCTTCGCAGCGCAAAACGCAAATCCTGGGAAACCTACATCTCTTCCCTATCACGTCACACTTCGACACAAAGGGTTTGGACTGCTGTTCGGCGCATGTACGGTAAGTATCGCCGGACAACGATCCCCGGTCTTGCCGTGCAGGGCTCTATTTATACCTCTGAGCAGGACATCGCTGACGCCCTTGCCGACTCGTTTGCTGCTGTTAGCCAGACCCAAAGTTACAATACTGCCTTTCTACCGATTAAGGAATCTGCGGAGCGGATAGTCCTCGATTTTAACAGCGACTGTAGCGAACCGTACAACGCCCCTTTTACAGAAGCGGAGCTGGCGCATGCTTTGCCTCTCGCCAAGGACTCCTCTCCTGGTCCTGATGATATCCATCGCCAAATGCTACTTCATCCTCCACCTAAGGCTCTCTCCTTCCTGCTGGACATTTACAACCGTATCTGGCTTCAGCAGGTTTTCCCGTCTTCCTGGCGCGAGGGTATTGTCATCCCGATTCCTCGGCCCGGAAAAGGCCGAACACTTTCCTCTAGCTACCGCCCTATTTGCCTAACGAGCGTTGTTTGTAAGATCTTGGAACGAATGATTAACACTCGCTTAGTGTGGTGGCTAGAAAAGAATAACCTGCTGAATAACGTTCAGTGCGGTTTTCGTCGCCATCGTTCGAGCATCGACAATCTGGCACGCATGGAAGCCTACATACAAAATGCCTTTCTTCTGAAGCAGCATGTCGTGGGTGTCTTCTTCGACCTGCAGAAGGCCTACGACACCACCTGGCGCTATGGTATCTTGCGCACTCTGCACGGCTACGGTTTACGAAGTCATTTAGCGATCTTCCTTTTAAATTTTTTTAAAACTACGCCGTTTTCGTGTCCGGATTGGCAATACACTATCTCACGAGAGGATCCAGGAGAATGGTGTACTCCAGGGGTCGATTCTCAGTGTCACGCTGTTTGCCGTTGCCATCAACGGCATCGCTAGCGTTGTTCGTGGCGGAATATCGATGTCACTGTATGTTGACGACTTTGCCATCTACTACCGATCTGGAGCACATCGAGCGTCAACTGCAGCTAACCATAAGGTCCATCGCCGAGTGGTCACTTCGTACCGGCTTTCAGTTTTCCCCCACGAAAACGCAGTGTGTGCACTTCCATCGACTTCGTGGTGTACACCCTCCACCCGACCTTGATCTGTGTGGCACACGTTTACCGTTTGTTCCGCACCTTAAGTTCCTGGGCCTTCACCTCGACAGCACACTCAAATGGGAGCACCATATTCGCCAGCTTCGTGCTTCGTGCGATCGTTCACTTCGGGTACTCAGGGTTTTGTCTGGGGCATCTTGGGGTGGCGATCGCACAGTTATGTTGAGGTTGTATCGCTCACTGGTCCGCTCAAAATTGGATTACGGCTGTTTTATTTATGGCGCGGCGTCCGCCTCTAAACTTCGCCTTTTAAACACAGTACATAATGCTGGTATCCGTCTTGCCACTGGGGCTTTCCGCACTAGTCGAGTCGAGTGTCTCTACGCTGATTCCGGGGAGCCGCCACTCTTGGGGCGGCGCCGTGGCCGAGCGGTTAGCGCGCTCGCCTACCACCTAGGCGGCCCGGGTTCGATCCCAGGGACCCGCATGTGGTATTCGTGGTGGACGAAGCGGCGTCAGGGCGGGTTTTCTCCGGGTACTCCGGTTTCCCCCGCCATCTCATTCCACCGGTGCTCCATCTTCATGTATCATCAGTGTCACCGCCTGCGGTGCCGTAGTAGTAAAAGCGGGCGTTAAACACCACAACGACAGCCACTCTTGGTACGTCGCTCGTATATGCTCTGCTCTTATGTAGCAAGGTTAGCGGCTCACCCAGGTCATACTTCTTTTAACCCTGTTCTGCGTCCGGAACTGGTTCATCGTTATATGCAGAAAAGCACCATCTCTCGCCCAAGCGGTATTCGGTTTCGTGAATTGCTCGCCGCGCATGACCTCCGAATGCCTGCCGTAGAGCGTTTTACTCTTGGCCGCTATCCTCCTTGGGAACTCCAACGTGCCCGTTTCGATCTAGAGCTTTCTCGCTGTGCCAAGGTAGCCACCCCTCAATCGGTGTTTCGACAACTGTTCGCCGAAACCCTGGGACGTTACCGGAATTACATTCCGGTATTTACTGATGGATCCCAGGTGAGGGGTACTACAGGTTGTAGTTTTGTGTATAATGGTGCGGTTCACCAGTACCGTCTTCCGGACAATAGCTCCGCTTTTACTGCCGAGCTTTTTGCCATATTTTATTTCCTGCTGTTTATATCCGGTTCAGTCCCTGGAAGCTTTATAGTCTGTTGTGACTCTCTTAGCGCTCTTCAGGCGCTGCAACGGTTTGTCGGCAGCTCGGCATTGCTTATTAAAATTCAGACACTCGTATCTCAGTTACTTTCACGCGGATACCAGCTCGTTTTTACCTGGACCCCAGGCCACGTGGGAATCCCCGGCAACGAGGAGGCGGATGCGGCCGCCAAGTCCGCATGCCGCCTGCCGGAATTCTCAACCCGTACTATGCCTTATACAAATGTGCGACGTTATTTCCATCGGCATCTTCTAGCTGTATGGCAGCAATCATGGGAAACGTTGACTGGCACTCAATTGCGGACGATTAAGGACAGCGTACAACCCTGGGTGACGTCCTGTAGGGATTCCAGGCGGGAAGAAGTCATTCTCACCCGCCTGAAGATAGGTCACACGCGAGCCACTCACGGACACCTCCTGCGTGGGGACGAAGAGCCTGTATGTCCGAGGTGCGGCGTCCAACTTTCTGTGGCTCATGTCCTCGTAGATTGTCCGCAATACGATCGTGAGTGCCAGTCCATTGGCCTGGGGCGAACAATTGGTTCCATTTTGGGCGACGATCCAGATTCTGTCTCTAAGGCGCTGCGTTTCGTTGCCCATATTGGGTTCGCTAAACAAGTCTGACTTGTATTCACGTTTTACGCAGTTTTTAGCTTTTCAGATTACCTTAATGGTATTTTTTAACCGCTTAGTGTTTTATAAAGCCTGAGTTGTTGATTCATTTTAAAGTTTTAGACGTGAGAGTTTTTTATATTTAGCGTTTTATTTAGAATTTTCTTTGTCTAGCATTTTAGTCTTATTTTAATACTTGAGTTTTAGTTTTGTTTTATTACGGACCCAAATGACCTTGTTGTCGACGGGCCCTTAAATTTAACACTCCACTCCACTCCTACCTACCAACCCACCCAATTACACACCCACCCAACTACCTACCTACCAACGCACCCAACTACACACCCATCCACCTACCAACCCACCCAACTACACACCCACCCACGTACCAACCCACCCAACTACACACACACCCACCTACCAACCCACCCAACTACACACCCACCCACCCACCTACTAACCCGCCAAACTACACACCCATCCATCTACCCACCCACCTACCTACCTACACACCTACCTACCAACCCACCCAACTACACACCCATCCACCTACCCACGTACCTACCTACCCACCCAACTACACACCCATCCACCCACCCACCTACCTACCTACCCACTCAACTACACACGCATCCACCCACCTACCTACCAACCCACACAACTACACACCCATCCACCTACCAACCCACCCAACTACACACCCATCCACCTACCCACCCACCCATCCACCTACCAACCCACCCAACTACACACCCATCTACCTACCAACCCACCCAACTACACATCCATCCACCTGCCAACCGATCCAACTACACACCCATCCACCTACCCACCTCCCCTCCGAAGGAGTGTCGCCTTGCCGTGGCGGAGGGGCTCAGTACCCGATCCAGACGGCCTACTAAGTGAGTCTTCGTGACCACTGGTAGGCAAGAGGTGAGGGGAAGCTAAGAACATTCCAACGGGTAGATGAGGCTCGTTAGTCTTGGTCGACGACTCATCTAGGAGAAGAGGACTCCGAAATCAAACTCCCCCAGGGGAATCTACCACGGTAGGTCCGGGTTTGGCGCACCCGGGCCCCGAGCTGCTCACTATCACTTCACCCCCTCCACCTTCATTAACTGTGCCACGTGCAACGTTTTATGTTGCTTTTTATATCACCCTCTTCCTCTTCTAGGCTTATTCTGATTATTAGTTTGTAAGTTCCTAGATTTATAACTCCTGTCTCACCAGCAGGGATCTTTCCTATCTCCGTGGTCCTGTCCCACGGTTTTCAGCGCGGCCCCCGACTTGTGTGCTCTTCGGAGGTCTCAGGCGCGAAGGTTGTGCGGACCCTTCACACTGCCCCTATGTGTAGCCTTAGGTGCGGAGCCCGTCCACACGTCATGTACACCCACGTAGCTCCTTGAGGGCACGGCCGGTGTTAATCTCCCGACGGCCGCGTGCCGTCGGGTTAGTATCACCGGCCGGACGTGTTACCGCTGACGGAGCCCCGGTGTAATCAACCCGAAGTCCCCTGAATCCACGCTGACTCCGTTGAGGCAGCGTGTGCTAAAGCGGGGAGCCACAGGCGGTTATTCCTGTGGTGGGGGCATAAAACCGGGGTGTCACGTGGTGAACGGTTTACCCATGCGGACAAGCAGTGGAGATCGGAGGGTAGCTCCTCTGAAGTACGCCTTGAGGTCAGTCATGGAGGGGTCTCCATGGCGGCACAGACCGTGGAGATTTTGGTGTCTTTTATCCTTTGACCCCCGGATGGCAGGCTGACGCCGACGGTTCCGGATGGGGGTCCGATTTCAACATGCATCCGCGCAAACCCTCCCATTTCGATAGTTTTCTAGTCATGACCTTGGCCAGTGAAAGGAAAACGATGAAGGATCTGAGCCCCTTTTACATCAAAAAAGAACTCGACAGGATTTGTGGCCTTGTTAAAAACGCCACCCGAGTACGAGACGGTACGCTTTTGGTAGAAGTGACCACCGCAGACCAGTGCCAGAAATTGTTGAAAGCCACTTTGTTGGGCTCCTACCCCATCCGGGTAGCCCCACATAAATCTCTAAACTCATGCAGAGGAGTTGTCACCACATCCAGTCTGGACGGTCTGTCAAACGAGGAGATTGTTACTTGCCTCTCCGACCAGCGTGTGTGTCAAGCGTACCGTCTGACAAGAAAGCAGGATGGTAAAGTTATTGAGTTGCGTACGGTGTTCCTCACTTTTAAGGGCACACAGTTGCCAGAATACATCTTCTGCGGGTATGAGCGTGCCGCCGTACGTCAATATGTACCGAACCCTATGCGCTGTTTTCAGTGTCAGAAGTTCGGACATACTAAGACCGCGTGCAACCATCCTGCCGTTTGTGAGCGTTGTGGCCTATCACCTCATGAGGGCACGGCTTGTACCCGTGACCCTCATTGTGTGAATTGTGGAGAGAGCCATCCATCAAGCTCGCGTCAGTGTTCTAAATTTATGGACGAGAAAGCTATACAGGAGTTGCGCGTGAAAGAACGGCTCACCTTTTTGGAAGCACGTCGCCGCTTTGAACAGCTGAAACCTGCGACAACCCTAGGTTTCGCGTCAGCAGGCCGCCGAACTCCTGCCCACACTGTGGCCATTCAGCACGTTCCAGTCGCTGATGCTGCCACGCAGACTGACTCACCAACGAGCGCCTCTCCCTCTCCAGCGTCCCGTGAACAACCTGCACCGGCAACTAAATCTTCCGCCGTGCAGACACCTGCTCACCAGCCATCCACAAGCAGTAGCCACACCGTTTTACCTGGAAACGCTCACCATTCGCGACCTAAAGACCGGGTGAGTAGTCGCCCATCATCAAAGAAGTCCCGCTCCCGCTCAACAAGCCGACAGGGCTCTTCAGACTCATCAGAGGATGGCGACTTGAACATACCAGCTCCCAAGTCGGTCAAGATAAGACTGAAAAAGAAAAAGATGAAAACCAAACACTTACATTAAGCAGGTTTAACTTGTATTTAATTTGTGATTTTATTTTTAACCTTCGCATTTTTATCTGTGTACATTTTTAGATCAGTTTTGAGGTTTTAACTGTTTTTATGTTATCTTTTTAGACCAGTTTTACATTTGACCTGTTTTAGGTTTTATCTTTCTTTTAGACTCCCCGTTTTAATATTTCATTCATTGTTAGGTGGTGGTGAGTTATTCCCTGCTTTTATCTTCTGACTTGGGGCCCTAATGACCTAGCTGTCGACGGGCCCTTAAACCCTACTCACTCACTCACCCCCCCTACCCACCTACCTACCGATCCACCCACCCATCCACCTACCAACCCACCCAAATACACACCCATCTACCTACCAACCCTCCCAACTACACACCCACCTAACAACCCACCCAACTCCACACCCACCCACCTACCAACCCACTCAAGTACATACCCATCCGCCTACCAACCCACTCAAGTACATACCCATCCGCCTACCAACCCAATTACACACCCACCCACCTACCAACCCACCCAACTACACACCCACCTACCTACCAACCCACCCAACTACACACCCATCTACCTACCAACCCACCCAACTACACACCCACCCACCTACCAACCCACCCAAATACACACCCATGCACCTACCAACCCACCCAACTACACACCCACCCACCTACCAACCCACCCAACTACACACCCATCCACCTACCAACCCACCCAACTACACAACCACCCACCTACCAACCCACTCAACTACACCCCCATCCACCTAGCAACCCACCCAACTACACACCCATCCACCTACCCACCTACCTACCAACCCACCCAACTACACACCCATCCACCTACCCACCTACTTACCAACACACCAAACTACACACCCATCCACCTACCCACCTACCAACCCAGCCAACTACACACCCATCCAGCTACCCACCTACCTACCCACCCAACTACACACCCATCCACCTACCCACCTAGTGACCCACCCAACTACCAACCAACGCAACTACACACCCATCCACCTAGCAACCCACCCAACTACACACCCATCCACCTACCCACCTACCTACCAACCCACCCAACTACACACCCATCCACCTACCCACCTACCTACCAACCCACCCAACTACACACCCATCCACCTACCCACCTACCTACCAACTCACCCAACTACACATCCATCCACCTACCCACCCACCTACCAACCCACCCAACTACACACCCAACCACCTACCCACCTACTTACCAACCCACCCAACTACACACCCATTTACCTACCCACCTACCTACCAACCCACCCATTCACCTACGCACCTACCTACCAACCCAGCAAATTACACAGCCATCCACCTACCCACCTACCGAACAAACCACCGAACTACCTACCAGCCCACCCAACTACACACCAATCCACGTACCCACCTACCTACCAACCCACCCAACTACACACCCATCCACCTACCAACCCACCCTATTACACACCCATCCACCTACCCATCTACCTACCCACCCACCCAACTACACACCTACCAACCCACCCAAATACACACCCATCCACCTACCCACCTACCTACCAACCCACCCAACTGCACACCCATCCACCTACCAACCCACCCAACTACACACCTATCCACCTACCTACCTACCAACCAACTGGACACCCATCCACCTACCCACCTACCTACCTACCTACGCACCCAACTACACACCCATCCACCCACCCACCTACCTACCCACCCAACTACACACGCATCCACCCACCCACCTACCTACCAACCCACCCAACTACACACCCATCCACCTACCAACCCACCCAACTACACACCCATCCACCTACCCACCCACGCACCCATCCACCTACCAACCCACCCAACTACACACCCATCTACCTACCAACCCACCCAACTACACATCCATCCACCTGCCAACCGATCCAACTCCACACCCATCCACCTACCCACCTACCTACCGATCCACCCACCCATCCACCTACCAACCCACCCAAATACACACCCATCTACCTACCAACCCTCCCAACTCCACACCCACCCACCTACCAACCCACTCAAGTACATACCCATCCGCCTACCAACCCACTCAAGTACATACCCATCCGCCTACCAACCCAATTACACACCCACCCACCTACCAACCCACCCAACTACATACCCACCTACCTACCAACCCACCCAACTACACACCCATCCACCTACCAACCCACCCAACTACACACCCACCCACCTACAAACCCACCCAAATACACACCCATGCACCTACCAACCCACCCAACTACACACCCACCCACCTACCAACCCTCCCAACTACACACCCATCCACCTACCAACCCACCCAACTACACAACCACCCACCTACCAACCCACTCAACTACACACCCATCCACCTAGCAACCCACCCAACTACACACCCATCCACCAACCCACCTACCTACCAACCCATCCAACTACACACCCATCCACCTACCCACCTACTTACCAACCCACCCAACTACACACCCATCCACCTACCCACCCAACTACACACCCATCCAGCTACCCACCTACCTACCCACCCAACTACACACCCATCCACCTACCCACCTAGTGACCCACCCAACTACCAACCAACGCAACTACACACCCATCCACCTAGCAACCCACCCAACTACACACCCATCCACCTACCCACCTACCTACCCACCCAACTACACACCCATCCACCTACCCACCTACCAAAACACCCAACTACACACCCATCCACCTACCCACCTACCTACCAACTCACCCAACTACACACCCATCCACCTACCCACCTACTTACCAACCCACCCAACTACACATCCATCCACCTACCCACCCACCTACCAACCCACCCAACTACACACCCATCCACCTACCCACCTACTTACCAACCCACGCAACTACACACCCATTGACCTACCCACCTACCTACCAACCCACCCATTCACTCCCCCAGGGGGACCTACTACGGTAGGTCCGGGTTTGGCGCACCCGGGGCCCGGAGCCAACTGACTTCCTCGGTGTGTGCTCCTCTTCGTGGTGAGGGAGTCAGTCAAATCGCCCACCCACGTGTAGGCCGTGCGTGGAGACCCGTGTCGGTGGAAAGGATTATCCTGGTGGTTGAGGGGTGCGTATCTGAGCCCGGGACAGTTTCTTTTCTGAATCCGAGGAGGGTGCGCATTTCCGATACACTGCTTTGGTTTCTGCTTCATCTAAACGGGAGGCTAGGGACTAACCCACCCCTAGTCAATCGGCCAGGATTAGGTATTGCACTGAACTCCAGGGTGAGTGGGACGGCGAGCCCGCTATATCCCCTGTGTAGCCCTGTCATCCCAGTGGGATGAACCCTCGTTGGGCTCCGTGGTGGGTGTGGAGCACTGGGGGATGAAATTTCAATCGCTATTTTATGGCTTCAAACACCGTCAAAGGAAGACGTCAAGTACCAGAGGAAAGAGAGGTTAACGTAGTTTCAACGGCTCGTTACCTAGTGATTCATCGAGCAGAAGAAGGTCAGTCGTTTATTAAAGTCAACCCCTTTGTCATCCAGGCGGATCTTGACAAAATAGCTGGACCGGTTAAGTCCTGCAATCGACTGCGCAATGGTTCTTTGCTGGTTGAGACCTTCACGGCTACGCAGCTCGAGAAGATCTTGAAGGCGAAACTTCACCACGGGTATCCCATCCGTGTGGAGAAACACCGTAGTCTCAACTATTCCAAGGGCGTCATCACCACGAACTTGGTAGATGATATGACGGAGGAGGAGATCAAGGGCTACCTTGCAGATCAGGGCGTGACGGAAGTCTATCGTGTGCGCGCAATGAGGGATGGTGCTCAGGTGGCTACCCGCACCCTCTTCATCACCTTTGACCGTCTGGATCTTCCTACCAAACTTAAGGCTGGCTATGAAGTAATAAATGTTCGACCATATATCCCTCGGCCAATGCGTTGCTTTCAGTGTCAACGTTTTGGCCACACTAAGTTGTCCTGTAAGGCTACCACCGCTGTTTGTGTTCAGTGTGGGAAGGATGCTCACGAAGGGCCTTGTCCATCCGTGCCTTCCTGTGTGAACTGTCGTGGGTCCCATCCATCATCTTCTCGCGATTGTCCGCGTTTTCAGGACGAAAAAGCAATACAAGAGCTGCGTGTCAAAGAACGTATATCGTTTACGGAGGCACGCAAACGTCATCTTGCTCGTCAGCCATCTGTCCTAAAATTCGGTACCTTCAGCTCCATAGTCTCTAGACAGGTGCCAAAGCGCGATATGGGTACCCAGACGTGCCCTTTAACGGCCACCACAGTCACTCCTACCCACACTCCAGGTCGTCCTTCCGACTCCGCTAGCCCCAAGAAGATCATAACAATAAGTACTGAGACACGTAAATTTAAGATCCAGCCTCAGCGCACTGATTTCCTGAAGGACCCTCCGGCCCCTGTTCGCCGCCAGGGTACTCCTTCAGCCTCTTCACCCTCGCCATCACGCAGAGCACGCTCTCAGGATGGGCGGGGGCGCAGTCGTGTTCAGAGGAGTTCGTCACCTCCCATGCCCACAGGTAACCGGTTTGAGGTTCTCACTCCGGTCTCCACTGACCCTGACCCTCTTCATTCCGAGGAGCCCATGGAACAAGAACCTCTTCCTAAAAGCCCTACGAGGAACCAGAAGGGCAAGTTGAAACGGCAGCCTTCGCTTAAGTGAACTTTGTAAACAGCTTCTCCCATTGCCTCCGGATGTCAATCGTTCAATGGAATGTACGCGGCGTACGCGCTCATAGGGCTGATCTACAGTTACTTATAACTTCGCTGTGTCCCAGTATCCTTTGCTTACAGGAGACTAAGCTTCGTCAGCAGGACTCCTTTACTTTCCCTGGCTTCATTCCGGTGCGCTTTGACCTCGCACCGGAGCCTGGTACTCCTGCTCATGGGGGTGTCATGCTACTCATACGTGACCACGTTTTTTACCAGCTTCTCACGCTCAATACTCCTCTGCAAGCTGTTGCTGTTACTTCGAGTTTACCCGGTTTCTGTTTCACTCTCTGTTCCGTGTATCTACCTCCTTCCCCCTTCGCTATTGCGGACCTGTCCAATCTCGTGTCCCAACTCCCAGCGCCCTACCTGTTGCTGGGAGATTTTAATGCCCATCACCCCCTTTGGGGATCGCCTCGGGCTTGCGTAAGGGGGACGTACCTTGCTGAGTTTTTCGCTCGCAATAATCTTTTTGTTCTGAACACTGATCAACCAACTTTTGTTTCCCTTTCCACCGGCACCCTTTCTCACTTAGACCTATCTGTGTGTTCAGCGCAGCTTGCTCATCGTTTTGCGTGGAACGTAGTCTCTGACACCTTCTCTAGCGACCATTTTCCCTGCCTGATCAGCCTGCTATCCAACTATGTGCCATCGTCACGTGTACCTACCTGGCCAATCCACAAGGCAAACTGGCCCCTTTTTTCCAGTTTGGTGAACTTTGACGACCGACTATTCCCCGATGTTGACGAGATGGTGACTCACCTTACGGCTGTGATCATTTCCGCAGCCGAACATGCTGTCCCTCGCTCGTCTGTCCAACCGCGGCGATTGCCCGTTCCTTGGTGGTCCGACGAATGCCGGGCGGCGGTTCGTGCACGGAGGGCTGCGCTGCGGGTATTTCGTCGGCACCCTACTCTAGATAATCTGATCACCTTTAAGCGCTTACGTGCCAAGGCACGTCGCATAATTCAATCGAGTAAGAGGGCATCCTGGCACAACTTTGTGGAATCGTTTAATCATTTCACACCGTCGTCGGTCGTTTGGGGGAAGCTCCGTCGTATAGCGGGCAAAGTTACACGTTCTACCTTATCCGGTCTCAGGGTTAACAATGACACCTTAGTTAGCCCTAAGGAGGTTGCTGACGCCCTGGATGAGGCTTTTGCTAGGTTTTCTAGCTCCTCACAATACCACCCGGAATTTTCTGCTATCAAGCACCGGGTCGAGTCTCGTGGAGTTTCCTTTTGTTCCTCTAACCGCGAGTGTTATAACGCCCTTCTCACCATGCCGGAACTGGTGCGAGCCCTGGACTTCTCCAGGCCCACTGCACCTGGACCGGATGGTATTCACATTTCCATGCTACAGCACCTGCCCTTGACTGGTAAACAGTTTCTCTTAGAAGTTTATAACTACATCTGGCGTAGCTGCAGTTTTCCGTCCGCTTGGCGCGAAGCCACCATCGTCCCAATCTTAAAACCTGGTAAGGACCGCCATCTACCTTCCAGCTATCGTCCTATCTCCCTCACTAGTGTCCTCTGCAAGGTGATGGAGCGCATGATTAACGGGCGATTGACGTGGTGGCTTGAATCTAATAATCTGTTGTCCAACGTCCAGTGCGGTTTTCGTCGTTTCCGTTCCACGGCCGACCACTTGGTATCGTTGTCGACGCATATCATGGACGGTTTTCTACGGAAGAGCCAAACGGTTGCTGTGTTTTTTGACTTAGAGAAGGCGTATGACACTTGCTGGAGGTATGGAATTCTTCGTACTCTCCATCAGTGGGACATGCGTGGTCGACTGCCCCTTTTTATTCACGATTTTATGCGGGATAGGGTCTTTCGAGTACGGGTGGGCTCAGTTTTGTCCCGTGTTTTTACCCAAGAGAACGGGGTACCGCAGGGCTCGGTACTCAGCGTCACACTATTTGCTATTGCAATCAATCCCATTGTGGAGTGCGTTCCCCCTGGCGTTTTATCTTCCTTGTTCGTCGATGACTTCGCCGTTTACTCTAGTTCTCGGTGGACGCATCTCTTAGAACGGCGCCTCCAACTTTGCCTCGACCGCCTCTTCACTTGGAGTATCGAAAACGGCTTTAAGTTCTCCGCCGAGAAAACTGTCTGCGTTAACTTTTGGCGCCGGAAGGCCTTCCATCCACCTTCTCTGCATCTCGGTGTCGAAGTACTTCCTTACGCGGACGAGACGAAATTCCTGGGATTGATTTTTGACAGAAAACTTAGTTGGTCGCCCCATATCTCGTATTTAAAAGCAAGGTGTGAACGTTCTCTTGGTGTTTTACGCGTTTTATGTGGCACATCCTGGGGAGCCGATCGGACTGTTCTTTTAAGCCTATATCGCTCTCTTGTCCGATCTAAGCTTGACTACGGTTCTATGGTGTATTCGTCGGCTCGACCGTCGATTCTAAAACGACATGACCCCATTCATCACCGTGGTATCCGTTTGAGTATTGGCGCTTTTCCAACAAGCCCCGTTACCAGCATCTGTGCGGAAGCCGCTGAACCCCCGCTGTCTCATCGGCGGGACGTACTTCTGTGCAGCTACGCCTGCAGACTCTCTGGTTTGCCGCGTCATCTGACTTTTAGTCCTTTCTTTAACGACTCCTTGGACCGCCAATACTCAACGAGCTCCCTAGCTTTACTCCCTCCTGGTGTTCGTTTTCGCTCTCTCCTTCGTACATTGGACATCACTTTACCGGCGGCGTTTCCCATAGGAGAAACGCAATTCCCGCCATGGCTCCGACCAGCAACCCTTGTCGATCTGGGGTTAACGTCCATGCCGAAGTCCACGACACCAGTTTCGGTGCTCCGTTCAGCCTTTTTAGAAATTCAGACACAGTTTGCTGACAGCTCTTTCATCTACACGGATGGCTCGAAGGACGATAGGGGAGTAGGATGTCCCTTTATACATGGTCGCCAACGTTTTAGTTTTAGACTTTTAGCGCAGTGCTCGATTTTTACCGCTGATTTTTTTGGTATCTACCAAGCTCTTTTATACATTCGTCGGCAAGCCTTGCAGCGCTGGGTTATCTGTTCGGATTCCTTGAGTGCATTGGAGAGCCTACGATCGCTGTAGAACCACCACCCCCTAGTGCAGTGTATCCAGGACAACCTACATTCCCTCGCTAGTGCTGGCGCTAGCGTGTCTTTCTTGTGGGTCCCTGGACACGTAGGCCTACCGGGAAACGAGGCTGCCGATGCTGCCGCAAAGGCAGCGGTTTTAGCTCCCAGGTGTTTTAGCTCTCACGTTCCCTCTGCTGATATTAGAGCGAGTTTGCGCACTTCTATCCTTCGTCGTTGGACGGAGGAGTGGTCTACTATTCAGGGGAACAAACTCAGAGAGGTGAAGCCCCTCCCTGTCACCTGGAGGACCTCCTCGCGCGCTTCTCGCCGCGAGGAAGTGATTTTAAGCAGATTGCGTATCGGGCACTGTCGTTTTAGCCATAGTCACCTTTTATCATCCGATGCTGCACCGGTGTGTACTCACTGTCATGAGCCATTGACGGTGCGGCACGTTTTAATTCAGTGCCAGTTTTTAGCTCAGTTCCGTTTGTCTGTGGGTCTGCCGGCCACACTTGCTGAAGTGCTGGCAGATACATCTAGTGCCGTAGAGCATTTATTGCATTTTATCCGCCTTAGCGGTTTGGGCGACCGGGTTTAACTCACTGGTTTTATTCTTTACTTTAGTTGGTGGTGCGGTTTGTTATATCCCGTAACAGGTTCTTGTGTTAGTTCTGCTCTACTTTTACGGCTTCTGGCACTGTGTTGGTGACTTTTAAATTTTTTGAATGTTTTAGATTTAGGGACTTTGTGTCTCAGTTGTTTTAGTCATTTAGTTCTGAATGGGCGCTAATCACCGTAGCAGTTGTGCGCCCTAAAGCCCTGCTACTACTACTACCACCCATTCACCTACCCACCTACCTACCAACCCAGCAAATTACACAGCCATCCACCTACCTAACAAAACACCGAACTACCTACCAGCCCACCCAACTACACACCAATCCACCTACCCACCTACCTACCAACCCACCACACTACACACCCATCCACCTACCAACCCACCCGATTACACACCCATCCACCTACCCACCTACCTACCCACCCACCCAACTACACACCCATCCACCTACCAACCCACCCAAAAACACACCCATCCACCTACCAACCCACCCAACTACACACCCATCCACCTACCAACCCACCCAACTACACACCCATCCACCTACCGACCCACCCACCTACCTACCAACCCACCCAACTACACACCCATCTACCTACCAACCCACCTACCTACCAACCCATCCAGCTGCACACCCATCCACCTACCGACCCACCCACCTACATACGAACCCACCCAACTACACACCCATCCACCTACCGACCCACCCACCTACCTACCAACCCACCCAACTGCACACCCATCTACCTACAAAACCACCTACCTACCAACCCACCCAACTGCACACCCATCCACCTACCGACCCACCCACCTACCTACCAACCCACACAACTACACACCCATCCACCTACCGACCCACCCACCTACCTACCAAACCACCCAACTGAACACCCATCCACCTACCGACCCACCCACCTACCTACCAATCCACCCAACTACACACCCATCCACCTACCGACCCACCTACCTACCAACCCACCTACCTACCCAACTACCCACCTACCTAACAACCTACCTACCCACCCATTTAGCCACCTACGTACCTACCCACCTACATATCCACCTACCTACCCACCTACCTAACAACCTACCTAGCCACCTACCTACCCACCTACCCACCCACCCACCCACTTACCTACCCACCTACCGACCCACCCACCTACCTATCCACACACCTACCCACCTACCTATCCACTTACCTACCCACCTACCCAACTACCTACCTACTCAACTACCTACCTACCCACCTACCTACACACCCACCTACCTACCCAACTACCTACCTACCCACCTACCTACACACCCACCCACCTACCCACCTACATACCCACCCACCTACCTACCCACCTACCTATCCACCTGCCTACCCACTCACCTTCCTACCCACCTACCTACCGACCCACCCACCTACCTCTCCACCTACCTACCTACTCACCTACCTGCCTACCCACCTACCTACCCACCCACCCACATACCTATATCATGGAATACACTCATAACTAGGGACAGATACAACATGTGTATGTTATCATGGAATAGGCTCCTCACTAGGGACAGATACAACATGTGCATGTTATCATGGAATAGGCTCCTAACTAGTGACAGACAACATCTGCATGTTATCATGGAATAGGCTCCTAACTAGGGACAGATACAACATGTGCATGTTTTCAAGGAATGCACTCATAACTAGGGACAGATACAACATATGCATGTTATCATGGAATAGGCTCCTAACTAGGGACAGATACAACATGTGCATGTTATCATGGAATAGGCTCCTAACTAGGGACAGATACAACATGTGCATGTAATCATGGAATAGGCTCCTAACTAGGGACAGATACAACATGTGCATGTTATCATGGAATAGGACCTAACTAGGGACAGATACATGTGCATGTTATCAGGGAATACACTAATAACTAGGGACAGATACAACATGTGCACGTTATGTTGGAATAGGCTCCTAACTAGGGACAGATACAACATGTGCATGTTATCATGGAATACACTCCTAACTAGGGACAGATTCAACATGTGCATGTTATCATGGAATAAACTCCTAACTAGGGACAGATACAACATGTGCATGTTATCATGGAATACACTCCTAACTAGGGACAGATACAACATGTGCATGTTATCATGGAATACTCTCCTAACTACGGACAGATACAACATGTGCATGTTATCATGGAATACACTCCTAACTAGGGACAGATACAACATGTGCCATTTATCATGGAATACACTCCTAACTCGGGACAGATACAACATGTGCATGTTATCATGGAATACACTCCTAACTAGGGATAGATACAACATGTGCATGTTATCATGGAATACTCTCCTAACTAGGGACAGATACAACATGTGCATGTTATCATAGAATTCACTCCTAACTAGGGACTGTTACAACATGTGCATGTTATCATGGAATACTCTCCTAACTAGGGACAGATACAACATGTGCATGTTATCATGGAATACACTCCTAACTAGGGACAGATACAACATGTGCATGTTATCATGGAATACTCTCCTAACTAGGGACAGATACAACATGTGCATGTTATCATGGAATACACTCCTAACTAGGGACAGATACAATATGTGCAATTTATCATGGAATACACTCCTAACTAGGGACAGATACAACATGTCCATGTTATCATGGAATACACTCCTAACTAGGGGCAGATACTACATGTGCATGTTATCATGGAATACACTCCTAACTAGGGACAGATACAACATGTGCATATTATCATGCAATAGGCTCCTAACTAGGGACAAATACATGTGCATGTTGTCATGGAATAGGCTCCTAACTAAGGACAGATATAACATGTGCATGTTATCATGGAATAGGCTCCTAACTAGGGACAGATACAACATGTGCATGTTATCATGAAATAGGCTCCTAACTAGGGACAGATACAACATGTGCATGTAATCATGGTATAGGCTCCTAACTAGGGACAGATACAACCTGTGCATGTTATCATGGAATAGGCTCCTAACTAGGGACAGATACAACAGGTTCATGTTATCATGGAATACAGTCCTAACTAGGGACAGATACAACATGTGCATGTTATCATGGAATACACTCCAAACTAGGGACGGATACAACATGTGCATGTTATCATGGAATAGGCTCCTAACTAGGGACAGATACAACATGTCCATGTTATAATGGAATAGGCTCCTAACTAGGGACAGATACAACATGTGCATGTTATCATGGAATAGGCTCCTAACTAGGGACGGATACAACATGTGCATGTTATCATGGAATACACTCCAAACTAGGGACAGATACAACATGTGCATGTTATCATGGAATAGGCTCCTAACTAGGGACAGATACAACATGTGCATGTTATCATGGAATACAGTCCTAACTAGGGACAGATACAACAGGTTCATGTTATCATGGAATACAGTCCAAACTAGGGACGCATACAACATGTGCATGTTATCATGGAATACAGTCCTAACTAGGGACAGATACAACATGTGCATGTTATCATGGAATACAGTCCTAACTAGGGACAGATACAACATGTGCATGTTATCATGGAATACACTCCAAACTAGGGACGCATACAACATGTGCATGTTATCATGGAATAGGCTCCTAACTAGGGACAGATACAACATGTGCATGTTATCATGGAATAGGCTCTTAACTAGGGATAGATACAACAGGTGCATGTTATCATGGAATAGGCTCCTAACTAGGGACAGATACAACATGTGCATGTTATCATGGAATAGGCTCCTAACTAGGGACAGATACAACAGGTGCATGTTATCATGGAATAGGCTCCTAACTAGGGACAGATACAACATGTGCATGTTATCATGGAATAGGCTCCTAACTAGGGACAGATACATGTGCATGTTATCATGGAATACACTCATAACTAGGGACAGATAAAACATGTGCATGTTATCATGGAATAGGCTCCTAACTAGGGGCAGATACAACATGTGCATGTTATCAAGGAATACACTCATAACTAGGGACAGATACAACATCTGCATGTTATCATGGAATAGGCTCCTAACTAGGGAGAGATACAACATGTACATGTTATCATGGAATACACTCCTAACTAGGGAAATTTAGAACAATTGGATGTTATCATAGAATACACTCCTAACTAGGGACTGTTACAACATGTGCATGTTATCATGGAATAGGCTCCTAACTAGGGACAGATACAACATGTGCATGTTATCATGGAATACAGTCCTAACTAGGGACAGATACAACAGGTTCATGTTATCATGGAATACAGTCCTAACTAGGGACAGATACAACATGTGCATGTTATCATGGAATACACTCCAAACTAGGGACGCATACAACATGTGCATGTTATCATGGAATAGGCTCCTAACTAGGGACAGATACAACATGTGCATGTTATCATGGAATAGGCTCTTAACTAGGGATAGATACAACAGGTGCATGTTATCATGGAATAGGCTCCTAACTAGGGACAGATACAACATGTGCATGTTATCATGGAATAGGCTCCTAACTAGGGACAGATACAACATGTGCATGTTATCATGGAATAGGCTCCTAACTAGGGACAGATACAACATGTGCATGTTATCATGGAATAGGCTCCTAACTAGGGACAGATACATGTGCATGTTATCATGGAATACACTCATAACTAGGGACAGATACAACATGTGCATTTTATCATGGAATAGGCTCCTAACTAGGGACAGATACAACATGTGCATGTTATCATGGAATAGGCTCCTAACTAGGGACAGATACAACATGTGCATGTTATCATGGAATAGGCTCCTAACTAGGAACAGATACATGTGCATGTTATCATGGAATACACTCATAACTAGGGACAGATACAACATGTGCATTTTATCATGGAATAGGGTCCTAACTAGGGACAGATAAAACATGTGCATGTTATCATGGAATAGGCTCCTAACTAGGGGCAGATACAACATGTGCATGTTATCAAGGAATACACTCATAACTAGGGACAGATACAACATGTGCATGTTATCATGGAATAGGCTCCTAACTAGGGACAGATACAACATGTGCATGTTATCATGGAATACAGTCCTAACTAGGGACAGATACAACAGGTTCATGTTATCATGGAATACAGTCCTAACTAGGGACAGATACAACATGTGCATGTTATCATGGAATACACTCCAAACTAGGGACGCATACAACATGTGCATGTTATCATGGAATACAGTCCTAACTAGGGACAGATACAACATGTGCATGTTATCATGGAATACACTCCAAACTAGGGACGCATACAACATCTGCATGTTATCATGGAATAGGCTCCTAACTAGGGACAGATACAACATGTGCATGTTATCATGGAATAGGCTCCTAACTAGGGACGGATACAACATGTGCATGTTATCATGGAATACACTCCAAACTAGGGACAGATACAACATGTGCATGTTATCATGGAATAGGCTCCTAACTAGGGACAGATACAACATGTGCATGTTATCATGGAATACAGTCCTAACTAGGGACAGATACAACAGGTTCATGTTATCATGGAATACAGTCCTAACTAGGGACAGATACAACATGTGCATGTTATCATGGAATACACTTCAAACTAGGGACGCATACAACATGTGCATGTTATCATGGAATAGGCTCCTAACTAGGGACAGATACAACATGTGCATGTTATCATGGAATAGGCTCTTAACTAGGGATAGATACAACAGGTGCATGTTATCATGGAATAGGCTCGTAACTAGGGACAGATACAACATGTGCATGTTATCATGGAATAGGCTCCTAACTAGGGACAGATACAACATGTGCATGTTATCATGGAATAGGCTCCTAACTAGGGACAGATACAACATGTGCATGTTATCATGGAATAGGCTCCTAACTAGGGACAGATACATGTGCATGTTATCATGAAATACACTCATAACTAGGGACAGATACAACATGTGCATTTTATCATGGAATAGGCTCCTAACTAGGGACAGATAAAACATGTGCATGTTATCATGGAATAGGCTCCTAACTAGGGGCAGATACAACATGTGCATGTTATCAAGGAATACACTCATAACTAGGGATAGATACAACATGTGCATGTTATCAGGGAATACACTAATAACTAGGCACAGATACAACATCTGCATGTTATCATGGAATAGGCTCCTAACTAGGGAGAGATACAACATGTACATGTTATCATGGAATACACTCCTAACTAGGGAAATTTAGAACAATTGCATGTTATCATAGAATACACTCCTAACTAGGGACTGTTACAACATGTGCATGTTTTCATGGAATACTCTCCTAACTAGGGACAGATACAACATGTGCATGTTATCATGGAATACACTCCAAACTAGGGACAGATACAACATGTGCATGTTATCATGGAATACGCTCCTAACTAGGGACAGATACAACAGGTTCATGTTATCATGGAATACAGTCCTAACTAGGGACAGATACAACATGTGCATGTTATCATGGAATACACTCCAAACTAGGGACGCATACAACATGTGCATGTTATCATGCAATAGGCTCCTAACTAGGGACAGATACAACATGTGCATGTTATCATGGAATAGGCTCCTAACTAGGGACAGATACAACAGGTGCATGTTATCATGGCATAGGCTCCTAACTAGGGACAGATACAACATGTGCATGTTATCATGGAATACACTCCTAACTAGGGACAGATACAACATGTCCATGTTATCATGGAATAGGCTCCTAACTAGGGACAGATACAACATGTGCATGTTATCATGGAATAGGCTCCTAACTAGGGACAGATACATGTGCATGTTATCATGGAATACACTCATAACTAGGGACAGATACAACATGTGCATTTTATCATGGTACTAGGCTCCTAACTAGGGACAGATAAAACATGTGCATGTTATCATGGAATAGGCTCCTAACTAGGGACAGATACAACATGTGCATGTTATCAAGGAATACACTCATAACTAGGGACAGATACAACATGTGCATGTTATCATGGAATAGGCTCCTAACTAGGGACAGATACAACATGTGCATGTTATCATGGAATAGGCTCCTAACTAGGGACAGATACATGTGCATGTTCTCATGGAATACACTCATAACTAGGGACAGATACAACATGTGCATTTTATCATGGAATAGGCTCCTAACTAGGGACAGATAAAACATGTGCATGTTATCAAGGAATACACTCATAACTAGGGACAGATACCACATGTGCATGTTATCATGGAATAGACTCCTTACTAGGGACAGATACAACATGTGCATGTTATCATGGAATACACTCCTAACTAGGGAAATTTAGAACAGTTGCATGTTATCATAGAATACACTCCTAACTAGGGACAGTTACAAAATGTGCATGTTATCATGGAATACTCTCCTAACTAGGGACAGATACAACATGTGATTGTCATCATGGAATACACTCCTAACTAGGGACAGATACAACATGTGCAATTTATCATGGAATACACTCCTAACTAGGGACAGATACAACATGTGCATGCTATCATGGAATACACTGCTAACTAGGGGCAGCTACTACATGTGCATGTTATCATGGAATACATTCATAACTAGGGACAGATACAACATGTGCATGTTATCATAGAATACACTCCTAACTAGGGGCAGATACAACATGTGCATGTTATCATGGAATACACTCCTAATTAGGGACAGATACAACATGTGCATGTTATCATGGAATAGGCTCCTAACTAGGGACAGATACAACATCTGCATGTTATCATGGAATAGGCTCCTAACTAGGGACAGATACAACATGTGCATGTTATCAAGGAATACACTCATAAGTAGGGACAGATACAACATGTGCATGTTATCATGGAATAGGCTCCTAACTAGGGACAGATACAACATGTGCATGTTATCATGGAATAGGCTCCTAACTAAGGACAGATATAACATGTGCATGTTATCATGGAATAGGCTCCTAACTAGGGACAGATACAACATGTGCATGTTGTGGCGGCGCCGTGGCCGAGCGGTTAGCGCGCTCGCCTACCACCTAGGCGGCCCGGGTTCGATCCCAGGGACCCGCATGTGGTATTCGTGGTGGACGAAGCGGCGTCAGGGCGGGTTTTCTCCGGGTACTCCGGTTTCCCCCGCCATCTCATTCCACCGGTGCTCCATCTTCATGTGTCATCAGTGTCACCGCCTGCGGTGCCGTAGTAGTAAAAGCGGGCGTTAAACACTACAACACAACATGTGCATGTTATCATGGAATAGGCTCCTAACTAGGGACAGATAAAACATGTGCATGTTATCATGGAATAGGCTCCTAACTAGGGACAGATACAACATGTGCATGTTATCAAGGAATACACTCATAACTAGGGACAGATACAACATGTGCATGTTATCATGGAATAGGCTCCTAACTAGGGACAGATACAACATGTGCATGTTATCATGGAATAGGCTCCTAACTAGGGACAGATACATGTGCATGTTCTCATGGAATACACTCATAACTAGGGACAGATACAACATGTGCATTTTATCATGGAATAGGCTCCTAACTAGGGACAGATAAAACATGTGCATGTTATCATGGAATAGGCTCCTAACTAGGGACAGATACAACATGTGCATGTTATCAAGGAATACCCTCATAACTAGGGACAGATACCACATGTGCATGTTATCATGGAATAGGCTCCTTACTAGGGACAGATACAACATGTGCATGTTATCATGGAATACACTCCTAACTAGGGAAATTTAGAACAGTTGCATGTTATCATAGAATACACTCCTAACTAGGGACAGTTACAAAATGTGCATGTTATCATGGAATACTCTCCTAACTAGGGACAGATACAACATGTGATTGTCATCATGGAATGCACTCCTAACTAGGGACAGATACAACATGTGCAATTTATCATGGAATACACTCCTAACTAGGGACAGATACAACATGTGCATGCTATCATGGAATACACTGCTAACTAGGGGCAGCTACTACATGTGCATGTTATCATGGAATACATTCATAACTAGGGACAGATACAACATGTGCATGTTATCATAGAATACACTCCTAACTAGGGGCAGATACAACATGTGCATGTTATCATGGAATACACTCCTAATTAGGGACAGATACAACATGTGCATGTTATCATGGAATAGGCTCCTAACTAGGGACAGATACAACATCTGCATGTTATCATGGAATAGGCTCCTAACTAGGGACAGATACAACATGTGCATGTTATCAAGGAATACACTCATAAGTAGGGACAGATACAACATGTGCATGTTATCATGGAATAGGCTCCTAACTAGGGACAGATACAACATGTGCATGTTATCATGGAATAGGCTCCTAACTAAGGACAGATATAACATGTGCATGTTATCATGGAATAGGCTCCTAACTAGGGACAGATACAACATGTGCATGCTATCATGGAATAGGCTCCTAACTAGGGACAGATACAAAATGTGCATGTAATCATGGTATAGGCTCCTAACTAGGGACAGATACAACATGTGCATGTTATCATGGAATAGGCTCCTAACTAGGGACAGATACAACATGTGCATGTTATCATGGAATAGGCTCCTAACTAGGGACAGATACAACATGTGCATGTTATCAGGGAATACACTAAAAACTAGGGACAGATACAACATGTGCATGTTATCATGGAATAGGCTCCTAACTAGGGACAGATACAACATGTGCATGTTAGCATGGAATAGGCTCCTAACTAGGGACAGATACAACATTTGCATGTTATCATGGAATACACTCCTAACTAGGGAAATTTAGAACAATTGCATGTTATCATAGAATACACTCCTAACTAGGGACAGTTACAACATGTGCATGTTATCATGGAATACTCTCCTAACTAGGGACAGATACAACATGTGCATGTTATCATGGAATACACTCCTAACTAGGGACAGATACAACATGTGCATGTTATCATGGAATACACTCCTAACTAGGGACAGATACAACATGTGCAATTTATAAGGGAATACACTCCTAACTAGGGACAGATACAACATGTGCATGCTATCATGGAATACACTCCTAACTAGGGGCAGATACTACATGTGCATGTTATCATGGAATACACTCCTAACTAGGGACAGATACAACATGTGCATGTTATGGAATACATTCATAACTAGGGATAGATACAACATTTGCACGTTATCATGGAATACACTCATAACTAGGGACAGATACAACATGTGCATGTTATCATGGAATACACTCCGAACTAGGGACAGATACCACATGTGCATGTTATCATGGAATAGGCTCCAAACTGGGTACAGATACAACATGTACATGTTATCATGGAATAGGCTCCTAACTAGGGACAGATAATATATGTGCATGTTATCATGGAATAGGCTCCTAACTAGGGACAGATACAAGATGTTAATGTTATCATGGAATAGGCTCCTAACTAGGGACAGATACAACATGTGCATGTTATCATGGAATACACTCCGAACTAGGGACTGATACCACATGTGCATGTTATCATGGAATAGGCTCCTAACTAGGGGCAGATACAAAATGTTAATGTTATCATGGAATAGGCTCCTAACTAGGGGCAGATACAACATGTGCATGTTATCATGGAATAGGCTCCTAACTAGGGGCAAATACAACATGTGCATGTTATCATGGAATAGGCTCCTAACTAGGTACAGATACAACATGTTAATGTTATCATCGAATGGGCTCCTAACTAGGGGCAGATACAACATGTGCATGTTATCATGGAATAGGCTCCTAACTAGGGGCAGATACAACATGTGCATGTTATCATGGAATAGGCTCCTAACTAGGGGCAGATACAACATGTGCATGTTATCATGGAATAGGCTCCTAACTAGGGACAGATAATATATGTGCATCTTATCATGGAATAGGCTCCTAACTAGGGGCAGATACAACATGTACATGTTATCATGGAATAGGCTCCTAACTAGGGGCAGATACAACATCTGCATGTTATCATGGAATGGGCTCCTAACTAGGGACAGATAATATATGTGCATGTTATCATGGAATAGGCTCCTAACTAGGGACAGATACAACATGTTAATGTTATCATGGAATAGGCTCCTAACTAGGGACAGATACAACATGTGCATGTTTTCATGGAATAGGCTACTAACTAGGGACAGATAGAACATGTACATGTTATCATGGAATAGGCTCCTAACTAATGACAGATACAACATGTGCATGTTATCATGGAATAGGCTCCTAACTAGGGACAGATACAACATGTGCATGTTATCATGGAATAGGCTCCTAACTAGGGACAGATACAAGATTTGCATGTTATCATGGAATACTCTCCTAACTAGGGACAGATACAACATGTGCATGTTATCATGGAATACACTCCTAACTAGGGACAGATACAATATGTGCAATTTATCATGGAATACACTCCTAACTAGGGACAGATACAACATGTGCATGTTATCATGGAATACACTCCTAACTAGGGGCAGATACTACATGTGCATGTTATCATGGAATACACTCCTAACTAGGGACAGATACAACATGTGCATGTTATCATGGAATACACTCCTAACTAGGGGCAGATACTACATGTGTATGTTATCATGGAATACACTCCTAACAAGGGACAGATACAACATGTGCATGTTATCATGGAATACACTCCTAACTAGGGACAGATACAACATGTGCATGTTATCATGGAATACACTCCTGACAAGGGACAGATACTACATATGCATGTTATCATGGAATACACTCCTAACTAGGGACACTAACAACATGTGCATGTTATCATGGAATACACTCCTAACTAGGGACAGATACATGTGCATGTTATCATGGAATACACTCCTGACAAGGGACAGATACTACATACGCATGTTATCATGGAATACACTCCTAACTAGGGACACATACAACATGTGCATGTTATCATGGAATAGGCTCCTAACTAGGGACAGATACATGTGCATGTTGTCATGGAATAGGCTCCTCACTAGGGACAGATACAACATGTGCATGTTATGGAATACATTCATAACTAGGGATAGATACAACATTTGCACGTTATCATGGAATACACTCATAACTAGGGACAGATACAACATGTGCATGTTATCATGGAATACACTCCGAACTAGGGACAGATACCACATGTGCATGTTATCATGGAATAGGCTCCAAACTGGGTACAGATACAACATGTACATGTTATCATGGAATAGGCTCCTAACTAGGGACAGATAATATATGTGCATGTTATCATGGAATAGGCTCCTAACTAGGGACAGATACAAGATGTTAATGTTATCATGGAATAGGCTCCTAACTAGGGACAGATACAACATGTGCATGTTATCATGGAATACACTCCGAACTAGGGACTGATACCACATGTGCATGTTATCATGGAATAGGCTCCTAACTAGGGGCAGATACAAAATGTTAATGTTATCATGGAATAGGCTCCTAACTAGGGGCAGATACAACATGTGCATGTTATCATGGAATAGGCTCCTAACTAGGGGCAAATACAACATGTGCATGTTATCATGGAATAGGCTCCTAACTAGGTACAGATACAACATGTTAATGTTATCATCGAATGGGCTCCTAACTAGGGGCAGATACAACATGTGCATGTTATCATGGAATAGGCTCCTAACTAGGGGCAGATACAACATGTGCATGTTATCATGGAATAGGCTCCTAACTAGGGGCAGATACAACATGTGCATGTTATCATGGAATAGGCTCCTAACTAGGGACAGATAATATATGTGCATCTTATCATGGAATAGGCTCCTAACTAGGGGCAGATACAACATGTACATGTTATCATGGAATAGGCTCCTAACTAGGGGCAGATACAACATCTGCATGTTATCATGGAATGGGCTCCTAACTAGGGACAGATAATATATGTGCATGTTATCATGGAATAGGCTCCTAACTAGGGACAGATACAACATGTTAATGTTATCATGGAATAGGCTCCTAACTAGGGACAGATACAACATGTGCATGTTTTCATGGAATAGGCTACTAACTAGGGACAGATAGAACATGTACATGTTATCATGGAATAGGCTCCTAACTAATGACAGATACAACATGTGCATGTTATCATGGAATAGGCTCCTAACTAGGGACAGATACAACATGTGCATGTTATCATGGAATAGGCTCCTAACTAGGGACAGATACAAGATTTGCATGTTATCATGGAATACTCTCCTAACTAGGGACAGATACAACATGTGCATGTTATCATGGAATACACTCCTAACTAGGGACAGATACAATATGTGCAATTTATCATGGAATACACTCCTAACTAGGGACAGATACAACATGTGCATGTTATCATGGAATACACTCCTAACTAGGGGCAGATACTACATGTGCATGTTATCATGGAATACACTCCTAACTAGGGACAGATACAACATGTGCATGTTATCATGGAATACACTCCTAACTAGGGGCAGATACTACATGTGTATGTTATCATGGAATACACTCCTAACAAGGGACAGATACAACATGTGCATGTTATCATGGAATACACTCCTAACTAGGGACAGATACAACATGTGCATGTTATCATGGAATACACTCCTGACAAGGGACAGATACTACATATGCATGTTATCATGGAATACACTCCTAACTAGGGACACTAACAACATGTGCATGTTATCATGGAATACACTCCTAACTAGGGACAGATACATGTGCATGTTATCATGGAATACACTCCTGACAAGGGACAGATACTACATACGCATGTTATCATGGAATACACTCCTAACTAGGGACACATACAACATGTGCATGTTATCATGGAATAGGCTCCTAACTAGGGACAGATACATGTGCATGTTGTCATGGAATAGGCTCCTCACTAGGGACAGACACAACATGTGCATGTTATCATGGAATAGGCTCCTAACTAGGGAACGATACAACATGTACATGTTATCATGGAATAGGCTCCTAACTAGGGACAGATACAACATGTGCATGTTATCATGGAATACACTCCTAACTAGGGACAGATACAACATGTGCATGTTATCATGGAATAGGCTCCTAACAAGGGACAGATACATGTGTATGTTATCATGCAATAGGCTCCTAACTTGGGACAGATACAACATGTGCATGTTATCATGGAATAGGCTCCTAACTAGGGACAGATACAACATGTGCACGTTAGCAAGGAATACACTCATAACTAGGGACAGATACAACATGTGCATGTTATCATGGAATAGGCTCCTAACTAGGGACAGATACAACATGTGCATGTTATCATGGAATAGGCTCCTAACTAGGGACAGATACAACATGTGCATGTTATCATGGAATACAGTCCTAACTAGGGACAGATACAACAGGTTCATGTTATCATGGAATACAGTCCTAACTAGGGACAGATACAACATGTGCATGTTATCATGGAATACACTCCAAACTAGGGAGGCATACAACTTGTGCATGTTATCATGGAATAGGCTCCTAACTAGGGACAGATACAACATGTGCATGTTATCATGGAATAGGCTCCTAACTAGGGACAGATACAACAGGTGCATGTTATCATGGAATAGGCTCCTAACTAGGGACAGATACAACATGTGCATGTTATCATGGAATACACTCCTAACTAGGGACAGATACAACATGTCCATGTTATCATGGAATAGGCTCCTAACTAGGGACAGATACAACATGTGCATGTAATAATGGAATAGGCTCCTAACTAGGGACAGATACATGTGCATGTTATCATGGAATACACTCATAACTAGGGACAGATACAACATGTGCATTTTATCATGGACTAGGCTCCTAACTAGGGACAGATAAAACATGTGCATGTTATCATGGAATAGGCTCCTAACTAGGGACAGATAACACATGTGCATGTTATCAAGGAATACACTCATAACTAGGGACAGATACAACATGTGCATGTTATCATGGAATAGGCTCCTAACTAGGGACAGATACAACATGTGCATGTTATCATGGAATAGACTCCTAACTAGGGACAGATACATGTGCATGTTCTCATGGAATACACTCATAACTAGGGACAGATACAACATGTGCATTTTATCATGGAATAGGCTCCTAACTAGGGACAGATAAAACATGTGCATGTTATCATGGAATAGGCTCCTAACTAGGGACAGATACAACATATGCATGTTATCAAGGAATACACTCATAACTAGGGACAGATACCACATGTGCATGTTATCATGGAATAGGCTCCTTACTAGGGACAGATACAACATGTGCATGTTATCATGGAATACACTCCTAACTAGGGAAATTTAGAACAGTTGCATGTTATCATAGAATACACTCCTAACTAGGGACAGTTACAAAATGTGCATGTTATCATGGAATACTCTCCTAACTAGGGACAGATACAACATGTGATTGTCATCATGGAATACACACCTAACTAGGGACAGATACAACATGTGCAATTTATCATGGAATACACTCCTAACTAGGGACAGATACAACATGTGCATGCTATCATGGAATACACTGCTAACTAGGGGCAGCTACTACATGTGCATGTTATCATGGAATACATTCATAACTAGGGACAGATACAACATGTGCATGTTATCATAGAATACACTCCTCACTAGGGGCAGATACAACATGTGCATGTTATCATGGAATACACTCCTAATTAGGGACAGATACAACATGTGCATGTTATCATGGAATAGGCTCCTAACTAGGGACAGATACAACATCTGCATGTTATCATGGAATAGGCTCCTAACTAGGGACAGATACAACATGTGCATGTTATCAAGGAATACACTCCTAACTAGGGGCAGATACTACATGTGCATGTTATCATGGAATACACTCCTAACAAGGGACAGATACAACATGTGCATGTTATCATGGAATACACTCCTAACTAGGGACAGATACAACATGTGCATGTTATCATGGAATACACTCCTGACAAGGGACAGATACTACATATGCATGTTATCATGGAATACACTTCTAACTAGGGACACATACAACATGTGCATGTTATCATGGAATACACTCCTAACTAGGGACAGATACATGTGCATGTTATCATGGAATACACTCCTGACAAGGGACAGATACTACATACGCATGTTATCATGGAATACACTCCTAACTAGGGACAGATACAACATGTGCATGTTATCAGGGAATACACTAAAAACTAGGGACAGATACAACATGTGCATGTTATCATGGAATAGGCTCCTAACTAGGGACAGATACAACATGTGCATGTTATCATGGCATAGGCTCCTAACTAGGGACAGATACAACATGTGCATGTTATCATGGAATACACTCCTAACTAGGGACAGATACAACATGTCCATGTTATCATGGAATAGGCTCCTAACTAGGGACAGATACAACATGTGCATGTTATCATGGAATAGGCTCCTAACTAGGGACAGATACATGTGCATGTTATCATGGAATACACTCATAACTAGGGACAGATACAACATGTGCATTTTATCATGGTACTAGGCTCCTAACTAGGGACAGATAAAACATGTGCATGTTATCATGGAATAGGCTCCTAACTAGGGACAGATACAACATGTGCATGTTATCAAGGAATACACTCATAACTAGGGACAGATACAACATGTGCATGTTATCATGGAATAGGCTCCTAACTAGGGACAGATACAACATGTGCATGTTATCATGGAATAGGCTCCTAACTAGGGACAGATACATGTGCATGTTCTCATGGAATACACTCATAACTAGGGACAGATACAACATGTGCATTTTATCATGGAATAGGCTCCTAACTAGGGACAGATAAAACATGTGCATGTTATCAAGGAATACACTCATAACTAGGGACAGATACCACATGTGCATGTTATCATGGAATAGACTCCTTACTAGGGACAGATACAACATGTGCATGTTATCATGCAATACACTCCTAACTAGGGAAATTTAGAACAGTTGCATGTTATCATAGAATACACTCCTAACTAGGGACAGTTACAAAATGTGCATGTTATCATGGAATACTCTCCTAACTAGGGACAGATACAACATGTGATTGTCATCATGGAATACACTCCTAACTAGGGACAGATACAACATGTGCAATTTATCATGGAATACACTCCTAACTAGGGACAGATACAACATGTGCATGCTATCATGGAATACACTGCTAACTAGGGGCAGCTACTACATGTGCATGTTATCATGGAATACATTCATAACTAGGGACAGATACAACATGTGCATGTTATCATAGAATACACTCCTAACTAGGGGCAGATACAACATGTGCATGTTATCATGGAATACACTCCTAATTAGGGACAGATACAACATGTGCATGTTATCATGGAATAGGCTCCTAACTAGGGACAGATACAACATCTGCATGTTATCATGGAATAGGCTCCTAACTAGGGACAGATACAACATGTGCATGTTATCAAGGAATACACTCATAAGTAGGGACAGATACAACATGTGCATGTTATCATGGAATAGGCTCCTAACTAGGGACAGATACAACATGTGCATGTTATCATGGAATAGGCTCCTAACTAAGGACAGATATAACATGTGCATGTTATCATGGAATAGGCTCCTAACTAGGGACAGATACAACATGTGCATGTTATCATGGAATAGGCTCCTAACTAGGGACAGATAAAACATGTGCATGTTATCATGGAATAGGCTCCTAACTAGGGACAGATACAACATGTGCATGTTATCAAGGAATACACTCATAACTAGGGACAGATACAACATGTGCATGTTATCATGGAATAGGCTCCTAACTAGGGACAGATACAACATGTGCATGTTATCATGGAATAGGCTCCTAACTAGGGACAGATACATGTGCATGTTCTCATGGAATACACTCATAACTAGGGACAGATACAACATGTGCATTTTATCATGGAATAGGCTCCTAACTAGGGACAGATAAAACATGTGCATGTTATCATGGAATAGGCTCCTAACTAGGGACAGATACAACATGTGCATTATATCAAGGAATACACTCATAACTAGGGACAGATACCACATGTGCATGTTATCATGGAATAGGCTCCTTACTAGGGACAGATACAACATGTGCATGTTATCATGGAATACACTCCTAACTAGGGAAATTTAGAACAGTTGCATGTTATCATAGAATACACTCCTAACTAGGGACAGTTACAAAATGTGCATGTTATCATGGAATACTCTCCTAACTAGGGACAGATACAACATGTGATTGTCATCATGGAATACACTCCTAACTAGGGACAGATACAACATGTGCAATTTATCATGGAATACACTCCTAACTAGGGACAGATACAACATGTGCATGCTATCATGGAATACACTGCTAACTAGGGGCAGCTACTACATGTGCATGTTATCATGGAATACATTCATAACTAGGGAGAGATACAACATGTGCATGTTATCATAGAATACACTCCTAACTAGGGGCAGATACAACATGTGCATGTTATCATGGAATACACTCCTAATTAGGGACAGATACAACATGTGCATGTTATCATGGAATAGGCTCCTAACTAGGGACAGATACAACATCTGCATGTTATCATGGAATAGGCTCCTAACTAGGCACAGATACAACATGTGCATGTTATCAAGGAATACACTCATAAGTAGGGACAGATACAACATGTGCATGTTATCATGGAATAGGCTCCTAACTAGGGACAGATACAACATGTGCATGTTATCATGGAATAGGCTCCTAACTAAGGACAGATATAACATGTGCATGTTATCATGGAATAGGCTCCTAACTAGGGACAGATACAACATGTGCATGCTATCATGGAATAGGCTCCTAACTAGGGACAGATACAAAATGTGCATGTAATCATGGTATAGGCTCCTAACTAGGGACAGATACAACATGTGCATGTTATCATGGAATAGGCTCCTAACTAGGGACAGATACAACATGTGCATGTTATCATGGAATAGGCTCCTAACTACGGACAGATACAACATGTGCATGTTATCAGGGAATACACTAAAAACTAGGGACAGATTCAACATGTGCATGTTATCATGGAATAGGCTCCTAACTAGGGACAGATACAACATGTGCATGTTATCATGGAATAGGCTCCTAACTAGGGACAGATACAACATTTGCATGTTATCATGGAATACACTCCTAACTAGGGAAATTTAGAACAATTGCATGTTATCATAGAATATACTCCTAACTAGGGACAGTTACAACATGTGCATGTTATCATGGAATACTCTCCTAACTAGGGACAGATACAACATGTGCATGTTATCATGGAATACACTCCTAACTAGGGACAGATACAACATGTGCATGTTATCATGGAATACACTCCTAACTAGGGACAGATACAACATGTGCAATTTATAAGGGAATACACTCCTAACTAGGGACAGATACAACATGTGCATGCTATCATGGAATACACTCCTAACTAGGGGCAGATACTACATGTGCATGTTATCATGGAATACACTCCTAACTAGGGACAGATACAACATGTGCATGTTATGGAATACATTCATAACTAGGGATAGATACAACATTTGCACGTTATCATGGAATACACTCATAACTAGGGACAGATACAACATGTGCATGTTATCATGGAATACACTCCGAACTAGGGACAGATACCACATGTGCATGTTATCATGGAATAGGCTCCTAACTGGGTACAGATACAACATGTACATGTTATCATGGAATAGGCTCCTAACTAGGGACAGATAATATATGTGCATGTTATCATGGAATAGGCTCCTAACTAGGGACAGATACAACATGTGCATGTTATCATGGAATACACTCCGAACTAGGGACTGATACCACATGTGCATGTTATCATGGAATAGGCTCCTAACTAGGGGCAGATACAAAATGTTAATGTTATCATGGAATAGGCTCCTAACTAGGGGCAGATACAACATGTGCATGTTATCATGGAATAGGCTCCTAACTAGGGGCAAATACAACATGTGCATGTTATCATGGAATAGGCTCCTAACTAGGTACAGATACAACATGTTAATGTTATCATCGAATGGGCTCCTAACTAGGGGCAGATACAACATGTGCATGTTATCATGGAATAGGCTCCTAACTAGGGGCAGATACAACATGTGCATGTTATCATGGAATAGGCTCCTAACTAGGGGCAGATACAACATGTGCATGTTATCATGGAATAGGCTCCTAACTAGGGACAGATAATATATGTGCATCTTATCATGGAATAGGCTCCTAACTAGGGGCAGATATAACATGTACATGTTATCATGGAATAGGCTCCTAACTAGGGGCAGATACAACATCTGCATGTTATCATGGAATGGGCTCCTAACTAGGGACAGATAATATATGTGCATGTTATCATGGAATAGGCTCCTAACTAGGGACAGATACAACATGTTAATGTTATCATGGAATAGGCTCCTAACTAGGGACAGATACAACATGTGCATGTTTTCATGGAATAGGCTACTAACTAGGGACAGATAGAACATGTACATGTTATCATGGAATAGGCTCCTAACTAATGACAGATACAACATGTGCATGTTATCATGGAATAGGCTCCTAACTAGGGACAGATACAACATGTGCATGTTATCATGGAATAGGCTCCTAACTAGGGACAGATACAAGATTTGCATGTTATCATGGAATACTCTCCTAACTAGGGACAGATACAACATGTGCACGTTATCATGGAATACACTCCTAACTAGGGACAGATACAATATGTGCAATTTATCATGGAATACACTCCTAACTAGGGACAGATACAACATGTGCATGTTATCATGGAATACACTCCTAACTAGGGGCAGATACTACATGTGCATGTTATCATGGAATACACTCCTAACTAGGGACAGATACAACATGTGCATGTTATCATGGAATACACTCCTAACTAGGGGCAGATACTACATGTGCGTGTTATCATGGAATCCACTCCTAACAAGGGACAGATACAACATGTGCATGTTATCATGGAATACACTCCTAACTAGGGACAGATACAACATGTGCATGTTATCATGGAATACACTCCTGACAAGGGACAGATACTACATATGCATGTTATCATGGAATACACTCCTAACTAGGGACACATACAACATGTGCATGTTATCATGGAATAGGCTCCTAACTAGGGACAGATACATGTGCATGTTGTCATGGAATAGGCTCCTCACTAGGGACAGATACAACATGTGCATGTTATCATGGAATAGGCTCCTAACTAGGGAACGATACAACATGTACATGTTATCATGGAATAGGCTCCTAACTAGGGACAGATACAACATGTGCATGTTATCATGGAATACACTCCTAACTAGGGACAGATACAACATGTGCATGTTATCATGGAATAGGCTCCTAACAAGGGACAGATACATGTGTATGTTATCATGCAATAGGCTCCTAACTTGGGACAGATACAACATGTGCATGTTATCATGGAATAGGCTCCTAACTAGGGACAGATACAACATGTGCATGTTATCATGGAATAGGCTCCTAACTAGGGACAGATACAACATGTGCATGTTATCATGGAATACAGTCCTAACTAGGGACAGATACAACAGGTTCATGTTATCATGGAATACAGTCCTAACTAGGGACAGATACAACATGTGCATGTTATCATGGAATACACTCCAAACTAGGGAGGCATACAACTTGTGCATGTTATCATGGAATAGGCTCCTAACTAGGGACAGATACAACATGTGCATGTTATCATGGAATAGGCTCCTAACTAGGGACAGATACAACAGGTGCATGTTATCATGGAATAGGCTCCTAACTAGGGACAGATACAACATGTGCATGTTATCATGGAATACACTCCTAACTAGGGACAGATACAACATGTCCATGTTATCATGGAATACGCTCCTAACTAGGGACAGATACAACATGTGCATGTAATAATGGAATAGGCTCCTAACTAGGGACAGATACATGTGCATGTTATCATGGAATACACTCATAACTAGGGACAGATACCACATGTGCATGTTATCATGGAATAGGCTCCTTACTAGGGACAGATACAACATGTGCATGTTATCATGGAATACACTCCTAACTAGGGAAATTTAGAACAGTTGCATGTTATCATGGAATACACTCCAAACTAGGGAGGCATACAACTTGTGCATGTTATCATGGAATAGGCTCCTAACTAGGGACAGATACAACATGTGCATGTTATCATGGAATAGGCTCCTAACTAGGGACAGATACAACAGGTGCATGTTATCATGGAATAGGCTCCTAACTAGGGACAGATACAACATGTGCATGTTATCATGGAATACACTCATAACTAGGGACAGATACAACATGTGCATTTTATCGTGGAATAGGCTCCTAACTAGGGACAGATAAAACATGTGCATGTTATCATGGAATAGGCTCCTAACTAGGGACAGATACAACATGTGCATGTTATCAAGGAATACACTCATAACTAGGGACAGATACAACATGTGCATGTTATCATGGAATAGGCTCCTAACTAGGGACAGATACATGTGCATGTTCTCATGGAATACACTCATAACTAGGGACAGATACAACATGTGCATGTTATCATGGAATAGGCTCCTAACTATGGACAGATACAACATGTGCATGTTATCAAGGAATACACTCATAACTAGGGACAGATACAACATGTACATGTTATCATGGAATAGGCTCCTAACTAGGGACGGATACAACATGTTAATGTTATCGTGGAATAGGCTCCTAACTAGGGACAGATAAAACATGTGCATGTTATCATGGAATAGGCTCCTAACTAGGGACAGATACAACATTTGCATGTAATCATGGAATAGGCTACTAACTAGGGACAGATACAACATGTACATGTTATCATGGAATAGGCTCCTAACTAGGGGCAGATACAACATGTACATGTTATCATGGAATAGGCTCCTAACTAGGTACAGATACAACATGTACATGTTATCATGGAATAGGCTCCTAACTAGGGGCAGATAATATATGTGCATGTTATCATGGTATAGGCTCCTAACTAGGGACAGATACAACATGTGCATGTTATCATGGAATAGGCTCCTAACTAGGGACAGATAATATATGTGCATGTTATCATGGAATAGGCTCCTAACTAGGGACAGATACAACATGTTAATGTTATCATGGAATAGGCTCCTAACTAGGGACAGATACAACATGTGCATGTTATCATGGAATAGGCTCCTAACTAGGGAGAGATACAACATGTGCATGTTATCATGGAATAGGCTCCTAACTAGGGACAGATACAACATTTGCATGTTATCATGGAACAGGCTACTAACTAGGGACAGATAGAACGTGTGCATGTTATCATTGAATAGGCTCCTAACTAATGACAGATACAACATGTGCATGTTATCATGGAATAGGCTCCTAACTAGGGACAGATACAACATGTGCATGTTATCATGGAATAGGCTCATAACTAGGGACACATACAACATTTGCATGTTATCATGGAATAGGCTCCTAACTAGGGACAGATACAACATGTGCATGTTATCATGGAATAGGCTCCTAACTAGTGACACATACAACATGTGCATGTTATCATGGAATAGGCTCCTAACTAGGGACAGATACATGTGCATGTTATCATGGAATACACTCATATCTACTGACAGTTACAACATGTGCATTTTATCATGGAATAGGCTCCTAACTAGGGACAGATAAAACATGTGCATGTTATCATGGAATAGGCTCCTAACTAGGGACAGATACAACATGTGCATGTTATCAAGGAATACACTCATAACTAGGGACAGATACAACATGTGCATGTTATCATGGAATAGGCTCCTAACTAGGGACAGATACAACATGTGCATGTTATCATGGAATAGGCTCCTAACTAGGGACAGATACATGTGCATGTTCTCATGGAATACACTCATAACTAGGGACAGATACAACATGTGCATTTTATCATGGAATAGGCTCCTAACTAGGGACAGATACAACATGTGCATGTTATCATGGAATAGGCTCCTAACTAGGGACAGATACATGTGCATGTTATCAAGGAATACACTCATAACTAGGGACAGATACAACATGTACATGTTATCATGGAATAGGCTCCTAACTAGGGACAGATACAACATGTTAATGTTATCATGGAATAGGCTCCTAACTAGGGACAGATACAACATGTGCATGTTATCATGGAATAGGCTCCTAACTAGGGACAGATACAACATTTGCATGTAATCATGGAATAGGCTACTAACAAGGGACAGATACAACATGTACAACTTATCATGGAATAGGCTCCTAACTAGGGGCAGATACAACATGTACATGTTATCATGGAATAGGCTCCTAACTAGGTACAGATACATGTACATGTTATCATGGAATAGGCTCCTAACTAGGGGCAGATAATATATGTGCATGTTATCATGGAATAGGCTCCTAACTAGGGACAGATACAACATGTGCATGTTATCATGGAATAGGCTCCTAACTAGGGACAGATAATATATGTGCATGTTATCATGGAATAGGCTCCTAACTAGGGACAGATACAACATGTTAATGTTATCATGGAATAGGCTCCTAACTAGGGACAGATACAACATGTGCATGTTATCATGGAATAGGCTCCTAACTAGGGACAGATACAACATGTGCATGTTATCATGGAATAGGCTCCTAACTAGGGACAGATACAACATGTGCATGTTATCATGGAATAGGCTCCTAACTAGGGACAGATACATTTGCATGTTATCATGGAATAGGCTACTAACTAGGGACAGATAGAACGTGTGAATGTTATCACGGAATAGGCTCCTAACTAATGACAGATACAACCTGTGCATGTTATCATGGAATAGGCTCCTAACTAGGGACAGATACAACATGTGCATGTTATCATGGAATAGGCTCCTAACTAGGGACACATACAACATTTGCATGTTATCATGGAATAGGCTCCTAACTAGGGACAGATACAACATTTTCATGTTATTATGGAATAGGCTTCTAACTAGGGACAGATACAACATGTGCATGTTATCATGGAATAGGCTCCTAACTAGGTACAGATACAACATGTGCATGTTATCATGGAATAGGCTCATAACTAGGGACACATACAACATTTGCATGTTATCATGGAATAGGCTCCTAACTAGGGACAGATACAACATGTGCATGTTATCATGGACTAGGCTCATAACTAGGGACAGATACATTTGCATGTTATCATGGAATAGGCTCCTAACTAGGGACGGATACAACATGTGCATGTTATCATGGAATACACTCTAAACTAGGGACAGATACAACATGTGCATTTTATCATGGAATATGCTCCTAACTAGGGACAGATACAACATGTGCATGTTATCATGGAATAGGCTCCTAACTAGGGACAGATACAACATGTGCATGTTATCAAGCAATGCACTCATACCTAGGGACAGATAGATCATGTGCATGTTATCATGGAATAGGCTCCTAAGTAGGGACAGATACAACATGTGCATGTTATCATGGAATACGCTCCTCACTAGGGACAGATACAACATGTGCATGTTATCATGGAATAGGCTCCTAACTAGGGACAGATACAACATGTGCATGTTATCATGGAATAGGCTCCTAACTAGGGACAGATACATGTGCATGTTATCATGGAATACACTCATAACTAGGGACTGATACAACATGTGGATGTTATCATGGAATAGCCTCCTAACTAGGGAGAGATACAACATGTGCATGTTATCATGGAATAGGCTCCTAACTAGGGACAGATACAACATGTGTTATCATGAAATAGGCTCCTAACTAGGGACAGATACATGTGCATGTTATCATGGAATAGGCTCCTAACTAAAGGACAGATACAACATGTGCATGTTATCATGGAATAGGCTCCTCACTAGGGACAGATACAACATGTGCATTTTATCATGGAATAGGCTCCTAACTAGGGACAGATACAACATGTGCATGTTATCATGGAATAGGCTCCTAACTAGTGACAGATACAACATGTGCATGTTATCATGGAATAGGCTCCTAACTAGGGACAGACACATGTGCATGTTATCATGGAATACACTCATATCTACTGACAGTTACAACATGTGCATTTTATCATGGAATAGGCTCCTAACTAGGGACAGATAAAACATGTGCATGTTATCATGGAATAGGCTCCTAACTAGGGACAGATGCAACATGTGCATGTTATCAAGGAATACACTCATAACTAGGGACAGATACAACATGTGCATGTTATCATGGAATAGGCTCCTAACTAGGGACAGATACAACATGTGCATGTTATCATGGAATAGGCTCCTAACTAGGGACAGATACATGTGCATGTTCTCATGGAATACACTCATAACTAGGGACAGATACAACATGTGCATTTTATCATGGAATAGGCTCCTAACTAGGGACAGATACAACATGTGCATGTTATCATGGAATACGCTCCTAACTAGGGACAGATACAACATGTGCATATTATCAAGGAATACACTCATAACTAGGGACAGATACAACATGTACATGTTATCATGGAATAGGCTCCTAACTAGGGACAGATACAACATGTTAATGTTATCATGGAATAGGCTCCTAACTAGGGACAGATACAACATGTGCATGTTATCATGGAATAGGCTCCTAACTAGGGACAGATACAACATTTGCATGTAATCATGGAATAGGCTACTAACAAGGGACAGATACAACATGTACAAGTTATCATGGAATAGGCTCCTAACTAGGGGCAGATACAACATGTACATGTTATCATGGAATAGGCTCCTAACTAGGTACAGATACATGTACATGTTATCATGGAATAGGCTCCTAACTAGGGGCAGATACAACATGTGCATGTTATCATGGACTAGGCTCATACCTAGGGACAGATACATTTGCATGTTATCATGGAATAGGCTCCTAACTAGGGACGGATACAACATGTGCATGTTATCATGGAATACACTCTAAACTAGGGAAAGATACAACATGTGCATTTTATCATGGAATATGCTCCTAACTAGGGACAGATACAACATGTGCATGTTATCATGGAATAGGCTCCTAACTAGGGACAGATACAACATGTGCATGTTATCAAGCAATACACTCATACCTAGGGACAGATAGATCATGTGCATGTTATCATGGAATAGGCTCCTACGTAGGGACAGATACAACATGTGCATGTTATCATCGAATACACTCCTCACTAGGGACAGATACAACATGTGCATGTTATCATGGAATAGGCTCCTAACTAGGGACAGATACAACATGTGCATGTTATCATGGAATAGGCTCCTAACTAGGGACAGATACATGTGCATGTTATCATGGAATACACTCATAACTAGGGACTGATACAACATGTGGATGTTATCATGGAATAGCCTCCTAACTAGGGAGAGATACAACATGTGCATGTTATCATGGAATAGGCTCCTAACTAGGGACAGATACAACATGTGAATGTTATCATGGAATAGGCTCCTAACTAGGGACAGATACATGTGCATGTTATCATGGAATAGGCTCCTAACTAGGGACAGATACAACATGTGGATGTTATCATGGAATAGGCTCCTCACTAGGGACAGATACAACATGTGCATTTTATCATGGAGTAGGCTCCTCACTAGGGACAGATACATCATGTGCATGTTATCATGGAATAGGCTCCTAACTAGGGACAGATACACCATTTGCATGTTATCATGGAGTAGGCTCCTAACTAGGGACAGATACAACATGTGCATGTAATTATGGAATAGGCTCCTAATAAGGGACAGATACAACATGTGCATGTTATCATGGAATAGGCTCCTAACTAGGGACAGACAGAACATGTGCATGTTATCATTTAATAGGCTCCTAACTAGGGACAGATACAACATGTGCATGTTATCATGGAATAGGCTCCTAACTAGGGACAGATACAACATTTGCATGTAATCATGGAATAGGCTACTAACAAGGGACAGATACAACATGTACAAGTTATCATGAAATAGGCTCCTAACTAGGGGCAGATACAACATGTACATGTTATCATGGAATAGGCTCCTAACTAGGTACAGATACATGTACATGTTATCATGGAATAGGCTCCTAACTAGGGACAGATAATATATGTGCATGTTATCATGGAATAGGCTCCTAACTAGGGACAGATACAACATGTGCATGTTATCATGGAATAGGCTCCTAACTAGGGACAGATAATATATGTGCATGTTATCATGGAATAGGCTCCTAACTAGGGACAGATACAACATGTTAATGTTATCATGGAATAGGCTCCGAACTAGGGACAGATACAACATGTGCATGTTATCTTGGAATAGGCTCCTAACTAGGGACAGATACAACATGTGCATGTTATCATGGAATAGGCTCCTAACTAGGGACAGATACAACATGTGCATGTTATCATGGAATAGGCTCCCAACTAGGGACAGATACAACATCTGCATGTTATCATGGAATAGGCTACTAACTAGGGACAGATAGAACGTGTGCATGTTATCACGGAATAGGCTCCTAACTAATGACAGATACAACATGTGCATGTTATCATGGAATAGGCTCCTAACTAGTGACAGATACAACATGTGCATTTTATCATGGAATAGGCTCCTAACTAGGCACAGATACAACATTTGCATGTTATCATGGAATAGGCTCCTAACTAGGGACAGATACAACATTTGCATGTTATCATGGAATAGGCTCCTAACTAGGGACAGATACAACATTTTCATGTTATTATGGAATAGGCTTCTAACTAGGGACAGATACAACATGTGCATGTTATCATGGAATAGGCTCCTAACTAGGGACAGATACAACATGTGCATGTTATCATGGAATAGGCTCATAACTAGGGACACATACAACATTTGCATGTTATCGTGGAATAGGCTCCTAACTAGGGACAGATACAACATGTGCATGTTATCATGGACTAGGCTCATAACTAGGGACAGATACATTTGCATGTTATCATGGAATAGGCTCCTAACTAGGGACGGATACAACATGTGCATGTTATCATGGAATAGGCTCCTAACTAGGGACAGATAGATCATGTGCATGTTATCATGGAATAGGCTCCTAAGTAGGGACAGATACAACATGTGCATGTTATCATCGAATACACTCCTCACTAGGGACAGATACAACATGTGCATGTTATCATGGAATAGGCTCCTAACTAGGGACAGATACAACATGTGCATGTTATCATGGAATAGGCTCCTAACTAGGGACAGATACAACATGTGCATGTTATCAAGCAATACACTCATACCTAGGGACAGATAGATCATGTGCATGTTATCATGGAATAGGCTCCTAAGTAGGGACAGATACAACATGTGCATGTTATCATCGAATACACTCCTCACTAGGGACAGATACAACATGTGCATGTTATCATGGAATAGGCTCCTAACTAGGGACAGATACAACATGTGCATGTTATCATGGAATAGGCTCCTAACTAGGGACAGATACATGTGCATGTTATCATGGAATACACTCATAACTAGGGACTGATACAACATGTGGATGTTATCATGGAATAGCCTCCTAACTAGGGAGAGATACAACATGTGCATGTTATCATGCAATAGGCTCCTAACTAATGACAGATACAACATGTGCATGTTATCATGGAATAGGCTCCTAACTAGGGACAGATACAACATGTGCATTTTATCATGGAATAGGCTCCTAACTAGGCACAGATACAACATTTGCATGTTATCATGGAATAGGCTCCTAACTAGGGACAGATACAACATTTGCATGTTATCATGGAATAGGCTCCTAACTAGGGACAGATACAACATTTTCATGTTATTATGGAATAGGCTTCTAACTAGGGACAGATACAACATGTGCATGTTATCATGGAATAGGCTCCTAACTAGGGACAGATACAACATGTGCATGTTATCATGGAATAGGCTCATAACTAGGGACACATACAACATTTGCATGTTATCATGGAATAGGCTCCTAACTAGGGACAGATACAACATGTGCATGTTATCATGGACTAGGCTCATAACTAGGGACAGATACATTTGCATGTTATCATGGAATAGCCTCCTAACTAGGGACGGATACAACATGTGCATGTTATCATGGAATACACTCTAAACTAGGGAAAGATACAACATGTGCATTTTATCATGGAATATGCTCCTAACTAGGGACAGATACAACATGTGCATGTTATCATGGAATAGGCTCCTAACTAGGGACAGATACAACATGTGCATGTTATCAAGCAATACACTCATACCTAGGGACAGATAGATCATGTGCATGTTATCATGGAATAGGCTCCTAAGTAGGGACAGATACAACATGTGCATGTTATCATCGAATACACTCCTCACTAGGGACAGATACAACATGTGCATGTTATCATGGAATAGGCTCCTAACTAGGGACAGATACAACATGTGCATGTTATCATGGAATAGGCTCCTAACTAGGGACAGATACATGTGCATGTTATCATGGAATACACTCATAACTAGGGACTGATACAACATGTGGATGTTATCATGGAATAGCCTCCTAACTAGGGAGAGATACAACATGTGCATGTTATCATGCAATAGGCTCCTAACTAGGGACAGATACAACATGTGAATGTTATCATGGAATAGGCTCCTAACTAGGGACAGATACATGTGCATGTGATCATGGAATAGGCTCCTAACTAGGGACAGATACAACATGTGGATGTTATCATGGAATAGGCTCCTCACTAGGGACAGATACAACATGTGCATTTTATCATGGAGTAGGCTCCTCACTAGGGACAGATACATCATGTGCATGTTATCATGGAATAGGCTCCTAACTAGGGACAGATACACCATTTGCATGTTATCTAGGAGTAGGCTCCTAACTAGGGACAGATACAACATGTGCATGTAATTATGGAATAGGCTCCTAATAAGGGACAGATACAACATGTGCATGTTATCATGGAATAGGCTCCTAACTAGGGACAGACAGAACATGTGCATGTTATCATTTAATAGGCTCCTAACTAGGGACAGATACAACATGTGCATGTTATCATGGAATAGGCTCCTAACTAGGGACAGATACAACATTTGCATGTAATCATGGAATAGGCTACTAACAAGGGACAGATACAACATGTACAAGTTATCATGGAATAGGCTCCTAACTAGGCGCAGATACAACATGTACATGTTATCATGGAATAGGCTCCTAACTAGGTACAGATACATGTACATGTTATCATGGAATAGGCTCCTAACTAGGGGCAGATAATATATGTGCATGTTATCATGGAATAGGCTCCTAACTAGGGACAGATACAACATGTTAATGTTATCATGGAATAGGCTCCGAACTAGGGACAGATACAACATGTGCATGTTATCTTGGAATAGGCTCCTAACTAGGGACAGATACAACATGTGCATGTTATCATGGAATAGGCTCCTAACTAGGGACAGATACAACATGTGCATGTTATCATGGAATAGGCTCCCAACTAGGGACAGATACAACATTTGCATGTTATCATGGAATAGGCTACTAACTAGGGACAGATAGAACGTGTGCATGTTATCACGGAATAGGCTCCTAACTAATGACAGATACAACATATGCATGTTATCATGGAATAGGCTCCTAACTAGGGACAGATACAACATGTGCATGTTATCATGGAATAGGCTCCTAACTAGGCACAGATACAACATTTGCATGTTATCATGGAATAGGCTCCTAACTAGGGACAGATACAACATTTGCATGTTATCATGGAATAGGCTCCTAACTAGGGACAGATACAACATTTTCATGTTATTATGGCATAGGCTTCTAACTAGGGACAGATACAACATGTGCATGTTATCATGGAATAGGCTCCTAACTAGGGACAGATACAACATGTGCATGTTATCATGGAATAGGCTCATAACTAGGGACACATACAACATTTGCATGTTATCATGGAATAGGCTCCTAACTAGGGACAGATACAACATGTGCATGTTATCATGGACTAGGCTCATAACTAGGGACAGATACATTTGCATGTTATCATGGAATAGGCTCCTAACTAGGGACGGATACAACATGTGCATGTTATCATGGAATACACTCTAAACTAGGGAAAGATACAACATGTGCATTTTATCATGGAATATGCTCCTAACTAGGGACAGATACAACATGTGCATGTTATCATGGAATAGGCTCCTAACTAGGGACAGATACAACATGTGCATGTTATCAAGCAATACACTCATACCTAGGGACAGATAGATCATGTGCATGTTATCATGGAATAGGCTCCTAAGTAGGGACAGATACAACATGTGCATGTTATCATCGAATACACTCCTCACTAGGGACAGATACAACATGTGCATGTTATCATGGAATAGGCTCCTAACTAGGGACAGATACAACATGTGCATGTTATCATGGAATAGGCTCCTAACTAGGGACAGATACATGTGCATGTTATCATGGAATACACTCATAACTAGGGACTGATACAACATGTGGATGTTATCATGGAATAGCCTCCTAACTAGGGAGAGATACAACATGTGCATGTTATCATGGAATAGGCTCCTAACTAGGGACAGATACAACATGTGAATGTTATCATGGAATAGGCTCCTAACTAGGGACAGATACATGTGCATGTTATCATGGAATAGGCTCCTAACTAGGGACAGATACAACATGTGGATGTTATCATGGAATAGGCTCCTCACTAGGGACAGATACAACATGTGCATTTTATCATGGAGTAGGCTCCTCACTAGGGACAGATACATCATGTGCATGTTATCATGGAATAGGCTCCTAACTAGGGACAGATACACCATTTGCATGTTATCATGGAGTAGGCTCCTAACTAGGGACAGATACAACATGTGCATGTAATTATGGAATAGGCTCCTAATAAGGGACAGATACAACATGTGCATGTTATCATGGAATAGGCTCCTAACTAGGGACAGACAGAACATGTGCATGTTATCATTTAATAGGCTCCTAACTAGGGACAGATACAACATGTGCATGTTATCATGGAATAGGCTCCTAACTAGGGACAGATACAACATGTGCATGTTATCATGGAATAGGCTCCTAACTAGGGACAGATACAACATGTGGATGTTATCATGGAATAGGCTCCTCACTAGGGACAGATACAACATGTGCATTTTATCATGGAGTAGGCTCCTCACTAGGGACAGATACATCATGTGCATGTTATCATGGAATAGGCTCCTAACTAGGGACAGATACACCATTTGCATGTTATCATGGAGTAGGCTCCTAACTAGGGACAGATACAACATGTGCATGTAATTATGGAATAGGCTCCTAACTAGGGACAGATACAACATGTGCATGTTATCATGGAATAGGCTCCTAACTAGGGACAGATACATGTGCATGTTATCATAGAATACACTCATAACTAGGGACTGAGACAACATGTGGATGTTATCATGGAATAGCCTCCTAACTAGGGAGAGATACCACATGTGCATGTTATCATGGAATAGGCTCCTAACTAGGGACAGATACAACATGTGAATGTTATCATGGAATAGGCTCCTAACTAGGGACAGATACATGTGCATGTTATCATGGAATAGGCTCCTAACTAGGGACAGATACAACATGTGGATGTTATCATGGAATAGGCTCCTCACTAGGGACAGATACAACATGTGCATTTTATCATGGAGTAGGCTCCTCACTAGGGACAGATACATCATGTGCATGTTATCATGGAATAGGCTCCTAACTAGGGACAGATACACCATTTGCATGTTATCATGGAGTAGGCTCCTAACTAGGGACAGATACAACATGTGCATGTAATTATGGAATAGGCTCCTAATAAGGGACAGATGCAACATGTGCATGTTATCATGGAATAGGCTCCTAACTAGGGACAGACAGAACATGTGCATGTTATCATTTAATAGGCTCCTAACTAGGGACAGATACAACATGTGCATGTTATCATGGAATAGGCTCCTAACTAGGGACAGATACAACATTTGCATGTAATCATGGAATAGGCTACTAACAAGGGACAGATACAACATGTACAAGTTATCATGGAATAGGCTCCTAACTAGGGGCAGATACAACATGTACATGTTATCATGGAATAGGCTCCTAACTAGGTACAGATACATGTACATGTTATCATGGAATAGGCTCCTAACTAGGGGCAGATAATATATGTGCATGTTATCATGGAATAGGCTCCTAACTAGGGACAGATACAACATGTGCATGTTATCATGGAATAGGCTCCTAACTAGGGACAGATAATATATGTGCATGTTATCATGGAATAGGCTCCTAACTAGGGACAGATACAACATGTTAATGTTATCATGGAATAGGCTCCGAACTAGGGACAGATACAACATGTGCATGTTATCTTGGAATAGGCTCCTAACTAGGGACAGATACAACATGTGCATGTTATCATGGAATAGGCTCCTAACTAGGGACAGATACAACATGTGCATGTTATCATGGAATAGGCTCCCAACTAGAGACAGATACAACATTTGCATGTTATCATGGAATAGGCTACTAACTAGGGACAGATAGAACGTGTGCATGTTATCACGGAATAGGCTCCTAACTAATGACAGATACAACATGTGCATGTTATCATGGAATAGGCTCCTAACTAGGGACAGATACAACATGTGCATGTTATCATGGAATAGGCTCCTAACTAGGCACAGATACAACATTTGCATGTTATCATGGAATAGGCTCCTAACTAGGGACAGATACAACATTTGCATGTTATCATGGAATAGGCTCCTAACTAGGGACAGATACAACATTTTCATGTTATTATGGAATAGGCTTCTAACTAGGGACAGATACAACATGTGCATGTTATCATGGAATAGGCTCCTAACTAGGGACAGATACAACATGTGCATGTTATCATGGAATAGGCTCCCAACTAGGGACAGATACAACATTTGCATGTTATCATGGAATAGGCTACTAACTAGGGACAGATAGAACGTGTGCATGTTATCACGGAATAGGCTCCTAACTAATGACAGATACAACATATGCATGTTATCATGGAATAGGCTCCTAACTAGGGACAGATACAACATGTGCATGTTATCATGGAATAGGCTCCTAACTAGGCACAGATACAACATTTGCATGTTATCATGGAATAGGCTCCTAACTAGGGACAGATACAACATTTGCATGTTATCATGGAATAGGCTCCTAACTAGGGACAGATACAACATTTTCATGTTATTATGGCATAGGCTTCTAACTAGGGACAGATACAACATGTGCATGTTATCATGGAATAGGCTCCTAACTAGGGACAGATACAACATGTGCATGTTATCATGGAATAGGCTCATAACTAGGGACACATACAACATTTGCATGTTATCATGGAATAGGCTCCTAACTAGGGACAGATACAACATGTGCATGTTATCATGGACTAGGCTCATAACTAGGGACAGATACATTTGCATGTTATCATGGAATAGGCTCCTAACTAGGGACGGATACAACATGTGCATGTTATCATGGAATACACTCTAAACTAGGGAAAGATACAACATGTGCATTTTATCATGGAATATGCTCCTAACTAGGGACAGATACAACATGTGCATGTTATCATGGAATAGGCTCCTAACTAGGGACAGATACAACATGTGCATGTTATCAAGCAATACACTCATACCTAGGGACAGATAGATCATGTGCATGTTATCATGGAATAGGCTCCTAAGTAGGGACAGATACAACATGTGCATGTTATCATCGAATACACTCCTCACTAGGGACAGATACAACATGTGCATGTTATCATGGAATAGGCTCCTAACTAGGGACAGATACAACATGTGCATGTTATCATGGAATAGGCTCCTAACTAGGGACAGATACATGTGCATGTTATCATGGAATACACTCATAACTAGGGACTGATACAACATGTGGATGTTATCATGGAATAGCCTCCTAACTAGGGAGAGATACAACATGTGCATGTTATCATGGAATAGGCTCCTAACTAGGGACAGATACAACATGTGAATGTTATCATGGAATAGGCTCCTAACTAGGGACAGATACATGTGCATGTTATCATGGAATAGGCTCCTAACTAGGGACAGATACAACATGTGGATGTTATCATGGAATAGGCTCCTCACTAGGGACAGATACAACATGTGCATTTTATCATGGAGTAGGCTCCTCACTAGGGACAGATACATCATGTGCATGTTATCATGGAATAGGCTCCTAACTAGGGACAGATACACCATTTGCATGTTATCATGGAGTAGGCTCCTAACTAGGGACAGATACAACATGTGCATGTAATTATGGAATAGGCTCCTAATAAGGGACAGATACAACATGTGCATGTTATCATGGAATAGGCTCCTAACTAGGGACAGACAGAACATGTGCATGTTATCATTTAATAGGCTCCTAACTAGGGACAGATACAACATGTGCATGTTATCATGGAATAGGCTCCTAACTAGGGACAGATACAACATGTGCATGTTATCATGGAATAGGCTCCTAACTAGGGACAGATACAACATGTGGATGTTATCATGGAATAGGCTCCTCACTAGGGACAGATACAACATGTGCATTTTATCATGGAGTAGGCTCCTCACTAGGGACAGATACATCATGTGCATGTTATCATGGAATAGGCTCCTAACTAGGGACAGATACACCATTTGCATGTTATCATGGAGTAGGCTCCTAACTAGGGACAGATACAACATGTGCATGTAATTATGGAATAGGCTCCTAACTAGGGACAGATACAACATGTGCATGTTATCATGGAATAGGCTCCTAACTAGGGACAGATACATGTGCATGTTATCATAGAATACACTCATAACTAGGGACTGAGACAACATGTGGATGTTATCATGGAATAGCCTCCTAACTAGGGAGAGATACCACATGTGCATGTTATCATGGAATAGGCTCCTAACTAGGGACAGATACAACATGTGAATGTTATCATGGAATAGGCTCCTAACTAGGGACAGATACATGTTCATGTTATCATGGAATAGGCTCCTAACTAGGGACAGATACAACATGTGGATGTTATCATGGAATAGGCTCCTCACTAGGGACAGATACAACATGTGCATTTTATCATGGAGTAGGCTCCTCACTAGGGACAGATACATCATGTGCATGTTATCATGGAATAGGCTCCTAACTAGGGACAGATACACCATTTGCATGTTATCATGGAGTAGGCTCCTAACTAGGGACAGATACAACATGTGCATGTAATTATGGAATAGGCTCCTAATAAGGGACAGATGCAACATGTGCATGTTATCATGGAATAGGCTCCTAACTAGGGACAGACAGAACATGTGCATGTTATCATTTAATAGGCTCCTAACTAGGGACAGATACAACATGTGCATGTTATCATGGAATAGGCTCCTAACTAGGGACAGATACAACATTTGCATGTAATCATGGAATAGGCTACTAACAAGGGACAGATACAACATGTACAAGTTATCATGGAATAGGCTCCTAACTAGGGGCAGATACAACATGTACATGTTATCATGGAATAGGCTCCTAACTAGGTACAGATACATGTACATGTTATCATGGAATAGGCTCCTAACTAGGGGCAGATAATATATGTGCATGTTATCATGGAATAGGCTCCTAACTAGGGACAGATACAACATGTGCATGTTATCATGGAATAGGCTCCTAACTAGGGACAGATAATATATGTGCATGTTATCATGGAATAGGCTCCTAACTAGGGACAGATACAACATGTTAATGTTATCATGGAATAGGCTCCGAACTAGGGACAGATACAACATGTGCATGTTATCTTGGAATAGGCTCCTAACTAGGGACAGATACAACATGTGCATGTTATCATGGAATAGGCTCCTAACTAGGGACAGATACAACATGTGCATGTTATCATGGAATAGGCTCCCAACTAGAGACAGATACAACATTTGCATGTTATCATGGAATAGGCTACTAACTAGGGACAGATAGAACGTGTGCATGTTATCACGGAATAGGCTCCTAACTAATGACAGATACAACATGTGCATGTTATCATGGAATAGGCTCCTAACTAGGGACAGATACAACATGTGCATGTTATCATGGAATAGGCTCCTAACTAGGCACAGATACAACATTTGCATGTTATCATGGAATAGGCTCCTAACTAGGGACAGATACAACATTTGCATGTTATCATGGAATAGGCTCCTAACTAGGGACAGATACAACATTTTCATGTTATTATGGAATAGGCTTCTAACTAGGGACAGATACAACATGTGCATGTTATCATGGAATAGGCTCCTAACTAGGGACAGATACAACATGTGCATGTTATCATGGAATAGGCTCATAACTAGGGACACATACAACATTTGCATGTTATCATGGAATAGGCTCCTAACTAGGGACAGATACAACATGTGCATGTTATCATGGACTAGGCTCATAACTAGGGACAGATACATTTGCATGTTATCATGGAATAGGCTCCTAACTAGGGACGGATACAACATGTGCATGTTATCATGGAATACACTCTAAACTAGGGAAAGATACAACATGTGCATTTTATCATGGAATATGCTCCTAACTAGGGACAGATACAACATGTGCATGTTATCATGGAATAGGCTCCTAACTAGGGACAGATACAACATGTGCATGTTATCAAGCAATACACTCATACCTAGGGACAGATAGATCATGTGCATGTTATCATGGAATAGGCTCCTAAGTAGGGACAGATACAACATGTGCATGTTATCATCGAATACACTCCTCACTAGGGACAGATACAACATGTGCATGTTATCATGGAATAGGCTCCTAACTAGGGACAGATACAACATGTGCATGTTATCATGGAATAGGCTCCTAACTAGGGACAGATACATGTGCATGTTATCATGGAATACACTCATAACTAGGGACTGATACAACATGTGGATGTTATCATGGAATAGCCTCCTAACTAGGGAGAGATACAACATGTGCATGTTATCATGGAATAGGCTCCTAACTAGGGACAGATACAACATGTGAATGTTATCATGGAATAGGCTCCTAACTAGGGACAGATACATGTGCATGTTATCATGGAATAGGCTCCTAACTAGGGACAGATACAACATGTGGATGTTATCATGGAATAGGCTCCTCACTAGGGACAGATACAACATGTGCATTTTATCATGGAGTAGGCTCCTCACTAGGGACAGATACATCATGTGCATGTTATCATGGAATAGGCTCCTAACTAGGGACAGATACACCATTTGCATGTTATCATGGAGTAGGCTCCTAACTAGGGACAGATACAACATGTGCATGTAATTATGGAATAGGCTCCTAATAAGGGACAGATACAACATGTGCATGTTATCATGGAATAGGCTCCTAACTAGGGACAGACAGAACATGTGCATGTTATCATTTAATAGGCTCCTAACTAGGGACAGATACAACATGTGCATGTTATCATGGAATAGGCTCCTAACTAGGGACAGATACAACATGTACATGTTATCATGGAATAGGCTCCTAACTAGGGGCAGATAATATATGTGCATGTTATCATGGAATAGGCTCCTAACTAGGGACAGATACAACATGTGCATGTTATCATGGAATAGGCTCCTAACTAGGGACAGATAATATATGTGCATGTTATCATGGAATAGGCTCCTAACTAGGGACAGATACAACATGTTAATGTTATCATGGAATAGGCTCCGAACTAGGGACAGATACAACATGTGCATGTTATCTTGGAATAGGCTCCTAACTAGGGACAGATACAACATGTGCATGTTATCATGGAATAGGCTCCTAACTAGGGACAGATACAACATGTGCATGTTATCATGGAATAGGCTCCCAACTAGGGACAGATACAACATTTGCATGTTATCATGGAATAGGCTACTAACTAGGGACAGATAGAACGTGTGCATGTTATCACGGAATAGGCTCCTAACTAATGACAGATACAACATGTGCATGTTATCATGGAATAGGCTCCTAACTAGGGACAGATACAACATGTGCATGTTATCATGGAATAGGCTCCTAACTAGGCACAGATACAACATTTGCATGTTATCATGGAATAGGCTCCTAACTAGGGACAGATACAACATTTGCATGTTATCATGGAATAGGCTCCTAACTAGGGACAGATACAACATTTTCATGTTATTATGGAATAGGCTTCTAACTAGGGACAGATACAACATGTGCATGTTATCATGGAATAGGCTCATAACTAGGGACACATACAACATTTGCATGTTATCATGGAATAGGCTCCTAACTAGGGACAGATACAACATGTGCATGTTATCATGGACTAGGCTCATAACTAGGGACAGATACATTTGCATGTTATCATGGAATAGGCTCCTAACTAGGGACGGATACAACATGTGCATGTTATCATGGAATACACTCTAAACTAGGGAAAGATACAACATGTGCATTTTATCATGGAATATGCTCCTAACTAGGGACAGATACAACATGTGCATGTTATCATGGAATAGGCTCCTAACTAGGGACAGATACAACATGTGCATGTTATCAAGCAATACACTCATACCTAGGGACAGATAGATCATGTGCATGTTATCATGGAATAGGCTCCTAAGTAGGGACAGATACAACATGTGCATGTTATCATCGAATACACTCCTCACTAGGGACAGATACAACATGTGCATGTTATCATGGAATAGGCTCCTAACTAGGGACAGATACAACATGTGCATGTTATCATGGAATAGGCTCCTAACTAGGGACAGATACATGTGCATGTTATCATGGAATACACTCATAACTAGGGACTGATACAACATGTGGATGTTATCATGGAATAGCCTCCTAACTAGGGAGAGATACAACATGTGCATGTTATCATGGAATAGGCTCCTAACTAGGGACAGACAGAACATGTGCATGTTATCATTTAATAGGCTCCTAACTAGGGACAGATACAACATGTGCATGTTATCATGGAATAGGCTCCTAACTAGGGACAGATACAACATGTGCATGTTATCATGGAATAGGCTCCTAACTAGGGACAGATACAACATGTGGATGTTATCATGGAATAGGCTCCTCACTAGGGACAGATACAACATGTGCATTTTATCATGGAGTAGGCTCCTCACTAGGGACAGATACATCATGTGCATGTTATCATGGAATAGGCTCCTAACTAGGGACAGATACACCATTTGCATGTTATCATGGAGTAGGCTCCTAACTAGGGACAGATACAACATGTGCATGTAATTATGGAATAGGCTCCTAACTAGGGACAGATACAACATGTGCATGTTATCATGGAATAGGCTCCTAACTAGGGACAGATACATGTGCATGTTATCATAGAATACACTCATAACTAGGGACTGAGACAACATGTGGATGTTATCATGGAATAGCCTCCTAACTAGGGAGAGATACCACATGTGCATGTTATCATGGAATAGGCTCCTAACTAGGGACAGATACAACATGTGAATGTTATCATGGAATAGGCTCCTAACTAGGGACAGATACATGTGCATGTTATCATGGAATAGGCTCCTAACTAGGGACAGATACAACATGTGGATGTTATCATGGAATAGGCTCCTCACTAGGGACAGATACAACATGTGCATTTTATCATGGAGTAGGCTCCTCACTAGGGACAGATACATCATGTGCATGTTATCATGGAATAGGCTCCTAACTAGGGACAGATACACCATTTGCATGTTATCATGGAGTAGGCTCCTAACTAGGGACAGATACAACATGTGCATGTAATTATGGAATAGGCTCCTAATAAGGGACAGATACAACATGTGCATGTTATCATGGAATAGGCTCCTAACTAGGGACAGACAGAACATGTGCATGTTATCATTTAATAGGCTCCTAACTAGGGACAGATACAACATGTGCATGTTATCATGGAATAGGCTCCTAACTAGGGACAGATACAACATTTGCATGTAATCATGGAATAGGCTACTAACAAGGGACAGATACAACATGTACAAGTTATCATGGAATAGGCTCCTAACTAGGGGCAGATACAACATGTACATGTTATCATGGAATAGGCTCCTAACTAGGTACAGATACATGTACATGTTATCATGGAATAGGCTCCTAACTAGGGGCAGATAATATATGTGCATGTTATCATGGAATAGGCTCCTAACTAGGGACAGATACAACATGTGCATGTTATCATGGAATAGGCTCCTAACTAGGGACAGATGATATATGTGCAAGTTATCATGGAATAGGCTCCTAACTAGGGACAGATACAACATGTTAATGTTATCATGGAATAGGCTCCGAACTAGGGACAGATACAACATGTGCATGTTATCTTGGAATAGGCTCCTAACTAGGGACAGATACAACATGTGCATGTTATCATGGAATAGGCTCCTAACTAGGGACAGATACAACATGTGCATGTTATCATGGAATAGGCTCCCAACTAGAGACAGATACAACATTTGCATGTTATCATGGAATAGGCTACTAACTAGGGACAGATAGAACGTGTGCATGTTATCACGGAATAGGCTCCTAACTAATGACAGATACAACATGTGCATGTTATCATGGAATAGGCTCCTAACTAGGGACAGATACAACATGTGCATGTTATCATGGAATAGGCTCCTAACTAGGCACAGATACAACATTTGCATGTTATCATGGAATAGGCTCCTAACTAGGGACAGATACAACATTTGCATGTTATCATGGAATAGGCTCCTAACTAGGGACAGATACAACATTTTCATGTTATCATGGAATACACTCCTAACTAGGGAAATTTAGAACAATTGCATGTTATCATAGAATACACTCCTAACTAGGGACTGTTACAACATGTGCATGTTATCATGGAATACTCTCCTAACTAGGGACAGATACAACATGTGCATGTTATCATGGAATACACTCCTAACTAGGGACAGATACAACATGTGCAATTTATCATGGAATACACTCCTAACTAGGGACACATACAATGTGTTAATGTTATCAGGGAATACACTCCTAACTAGGGGCAGATACTGCATGTTTATGTTATCATGGAATAATACATTCATAACTATGGAAAGATACAACATATGCATGTTATCATGGAATACACTCATAACTAGGGACAGATACTGCATGTGCATGTTATCATGGAATACACTCCTAACTAGGGACAGATACATCATGTGCATGTTATCATGGAATAGGCTCCTAACTAGGGACAGATACAACATGTACATGTTATCATGGAATAGCCTCCTAACTAGGGACAGATACAACATGTGCATGTTATCATGGAATAGGCTCCTAACTAGGGACAGATACAACATGTGCATGTTATCATGGAATAGGCTCCTAACTAGGGATAGATACAACATGTGCATGTTATCATGGAATAGGCTCCTAACTAGGGACAGATACAACATGTGCATGTTATCATGGAATAGGCTCCTAACTAGGGACAGATACAACATTTGCATGTTATCATGGAATAGGCTACTAACTAGGGACAGATAGAACGTGTGCATGTTATCACGGAATAGGCTCCTAACTAATGACAGATACAACATGTGCATGTTATCATGGAATAGGCTCCTAACTAGGGACAGATACAACATGTGCATGTTATCATGGAATAGGCTCCTAACTAGGGACAGATACAACATTTGCATGTTATCATGGAATAGGCTCCTAAGTAGGGACAGATACAACATTTGCATTTTATCATGGAATAGGCTCCTAACTAGGGACAGATACAACATTTTCATGTTATTATGGAATAGGCTTCTAACTAGGGACAGATACAACATGTGCATGTTATCATGGAATAGGCTCCTAACTAGGGACAGATACAACATGTGCATGTTATCATGGAATAGGCTCATAACTAGGGACACATACAACATTTGCATGTTATCATGGAATAGGCTCCTAACTAGGGACAGATACAACATGTGCATGTTATCATGGACTAGGCTCATAACTAGGGACAGATACATTTGCATGTTATCATGGAATAGGCTCCTAACTAGGGACGGATACAACATGTGCATGTTATCATGGAATACACTCTAAACTAGGGACAGATACAACATGTGCATTTTATCATGGAATATGCTCCTAACTAGGGACAGATACAACATGTGCATGTTATCATGGAATAGGCTCCTAACTAGGGACAGATACAACATGTGCATGTTATCAAGCAATACACTCATACCTAGGGACAGATAGATCATGTGCATGTTATCATGGAATAGGCTCCTAAGTAGGGACAGATACAACATGTGCATGTTATCATGGAATACACTCCTCACTAGGGACAGATACAACATGTGCATGTTATCATGGAATAGGCTCCTAACTAGGGACAGATACAACATGTGCATGTTATCATGGAATAGGCTCCTAACTAGGGACAGATACATGTGCATGTTATCATGGAATACACTCATAACTAGGGACAGATACAACATGTGGATGTTATCATGGAATAGCCTCCTAACTAGGGAGAGATACAACATGTGCATGTTATCATGGAATAGGCTCCTAACTAGGGACAGATACAACATGTGAATGTTATCATGGAATAGGCTCCTAACTAGGGACAGATACATGTGCATGTTATCATGGAATAGGCTCCTAACTAGGGACAGATACAACATGTGCATGTTATCATGGAATAGGCTCCTCACTAGGGACAGATACAGCATGTGCATTTTATCATGGAGTAGGCTCCTCACTAGGGACAGATACATCATGTGCATGTTATCATGGAATAGGCTCCTAACTAGGGACAGATACACCATTTGCATGTTATCATGGAGTAGGCTCCTAAGTAGGGACAGATACAACATGTGCATGTAATTATGGAATAGGCTCCTAATAAGGGACAGACAGAACATGTGCATGTTATCATTTAATAGGCTCCTAACTAGGGACAGATACAACATGTGCATGTTATCATGGAATACACTCCTCACTAGGGGCAGATACTACATGTGCGTGTTATCATGGAATGCACTCCTATTTAGGGACAGATACAACATGTGCATGTTATGGAATACATTCATAACTAGGGACATATATAACATGTGCATGTTATCATGGAATACACTCATAACTAGGGACAGATACAACATGTGCATGTTATCATGGAATAGGCTCCTAACTAGGGAAAGATACAACATGTGAATGTTATCATGGAATAGGCTCCCAACTAGGGACAGATACAACATGTGCATGTTATCATGGAGTGGGCTCCTTACTAGGGACAGATACAACATGTGAATGTTATCATGGAATAGGCTCCTAACTGGGGACAGATACAACATGGGCATGTTATCATCGAATACACTCCTAACTAGGGACAGATACAACATGTGCATGTTATCATGGAATAGGCTCCTTACTAGGGACAGATACAACATGTGCATGTTATCATGGAATAGGCTCCTAACTGGGGACAGATACATCATGTGCATGTTATCATGGAATAGGCTCCTAACTAGGGACAGATACAACATGTGCATGTTATCATGGAATAGGCTCCTAACTAGGGACAGATACAACATGTGCATGTTATCATGGAATAGGCTCCTCACTAGGGACAGATACAACATGTGCATGTTATCATGGAATAGGCTCCTCACTAGGGACAGATACATCATGTGCATGTTATCATGGAATAGGCTCCTAACTAGGGACAGATACAACATGTGCATGTTATCATGGAATAGGCTCCTAACTAGGGACAGATACAACATGTGCATGTTATCATGGAATAGGCTCCTCACTAGGGACAGATACAACATATGCATGTTATCATGGAATAGGCTCCTCACTAGGGACAGATACATCATGTGCATGTTATCATGGAGTAGGCTCCTAACTAGGGACAGATACAACATGTGCATGTTATCATGGAATAGGCTCATAACTAGGGACAGATACAACATGAGCATGTTATCATGGAATAGGCTCCCTACTAGGGACAGATACATCATGTGCATGTTATCATGGAATAGGCTCCTTACTAGGGACAGATACATCATGTGCATGTTATCATGGAATAGGCTCCTAACTAGGGACAGATACAATATGTGCATGTTATCATGGAATAGGCTCCTAACTAGAAACAGATACAACATGTGCATGTTATCATGTAATAGGCTCCTCACTAGGGACAGATACAACATGTGCATGTTATCATGGAATAGGCTCCTTACTAGGGACAGATACAACATGTGCATGTTATCATGGAATAGGCTCCTAACTAGGGACAGATACATGTGCATGTTATCATGGAATAGGCTCCTAAGTAGGGACAGATACAACATGTGCATGTTATCATGGAATACACTCATAACTAGGGACAGATACAACATGTGCATGTTATCATGGAATAGGCTCCTAACTAGGGACAGATACAACATTTGCATGTTATCATGGAATAGGCTCCTAACTAGGGACAGATACAGCATGTGCATGTTATCAAGGAATACACTCATATTTAGGGACAGATACAACATGTGCATGTTATCATGGAATAGGCTCCTAACTAGGGACAGATACAACATGTGCATGTTATCATGGAATACACTCATAACTAGGGAGAGTAACAACATGTGCATGTTATCATGGAATAGGCTCCTAACTGGGGACGGATACAACATGGGCATGTTATCATGGAATACACTCATAACTAGGGACAGATACAACATCTGCATGTTATCATGGAATAGGCTCCTAACTGGGGACGGATACAACATGGGCATGTTATCATGGAATAGGCTCCTAACTAGGAACAGATACATCATGTGCATGTTATCATGGAATAGGCTCCTAACTAGGGACAGGTACAACATGTGCATGTTTCATGGAATACGCTCATATCTAGGGACAGATACAACATGTGCATGTTATCATGGAATAGGCTCCTAACTAGGGACAGATACAACATGTGTATGTTATCATGGAATACCCCCATAACTAGGGACAGATACAACATGTGCATGTTATCACGGAATGCACTCATAACTAGGGAGAGATACAACATGTGCATGTTATCATGGAATACACTCCTAACTAGCGACAGATACTACATGTGCATGTTATCATGGAATAGGCTCCTAACTAGGGACAGATACAACATGAGCATGTTATCATGGAATAGGCTCCTAACTAGGGACAGATACAACATCTGCATGTTATCATGGAATACACTCATAACTAGGGACAGATACAACATGTGCATGTTATCATGGAACAGGCTCCTAACTAGGGACAGATACAACATGTGCATGTTATCATGGAATAGGCTCATAACTAGGGACAGATACAACATCTGCATGTTATCATGGAATAGGCTCCTAACTAGGGACAGATACAACATGTGCATGTTATCATGGAATACACTCCAAACTAGGGACAGATACAACATGTGCATGTTATCATGGAATAGGCTCCTAACTAGGGACAGATACAACATGTGCATGTTATCATGTAATACAGTCCTAACTAGGGACAGATACAACATGTGCATGTTATCATGGAATACACTCCAAACTAGGGACGGATACATGTGCATGTTATCATGGAATAGGCTCCTAACAAGGGACAGATACGACATGTCCATGTTATAATGGAATAGGCTCCTAACTAGGGACAGATAAATCATGTGCATGTTATCATGGAATAGGCTCCTAAGTAGGGACAGATACAACATGTGCATGTTATCATGGAATACACTCCTCACTACGGACAGATACAACATGTGCATCTTATCATGGAATAGGCTCCTAACTAGGGACAGATACAACATGTGCATGTTATCATGGAATAGGCTCCTAACTAGGGACAGATACATGTGCATGTTATCATGGAATACACTCATAACTAGGGACAGATACAACATGTGGATGTTATCATGGAATAGGCTCCTAACTAGGGAGAGATACAACATGTGCATGTTATCATGGAATAGGCTCCTAACTAGGGACAGATGCAACATGTGAATGTTATCATTTAATAGGCTTCTAACTAGGGACAGATACAACATGTGCATGTTATCATGGAATAGGCTCCTAACTAGGGACAGATACAACATGTGCATGTTATCATGGAATAGGCTCCTAACTAGGGACATATACAACATGTGCATGGTATCATGGAATAGGCTCCTAACTAGGGACAGATACAACATGTGCATGTTATCAGGGAATACACTAATAACTAGGGACAGATACAACATCTGAATGTTATCATGGAATAGGCTCCTAACTAGGGAGAGATACAACATGTACATGTTATCATGGAATACACTCCTAACTAGGGAAATGTAGAACAATTGCATGTTATCATAGAATACACTCCTAACTAGGGACTGTTACAACATGTGCATGTTATCATGGAATACTCTCCTAACTAGGGACAGATACAACATGTGCATGTTATCATGGAATACACTCCTAACTAGGGACAGATACAACATGTGCAATTTATCATGGAATACACTCCTAACTAGGGACACATACAATATGTTAATGTTATCATGGAATACACTCCTAACTAGGGGCAGATACTGCATGTTTATGTTATCATGGAATAATGCATTCATAACTATGGAAAGATACAACATATGCATGTTATCATGGAATACACTCATAACTAGGGACAGATACTGCATGTGCATGTTATCATGGAATACACTCCTAACTAGGGACAGATACATCATGTGCATGTTATCATGGAATAGGCTCCTAACTAGGGACAGATACAACATGTACATGTTATCATGGAATAGCCTCCTAACTAGGGACAGATACAACATGTGCATGTTATCATATTTTAGGCTCCTAACTAGGGACAGATACAACATGTGCATGTTATCATGGAATAGGCTCCTAACTAGGGATAGATACAACATGTGCATGTTATCATGGAATAGGCTCCTAACTAGGGACAGATACAACATGTGCATGTTATCATGGAATACACTCCTAACTAGGGAAATTTAGAACAATTGCATGTTATCATAGAATACACTCCTAACTAGGGACAGTTACAACATGTGCATGTTATAATGGAATACACTGATAACTAGGGACAGATACAACATGTGCATGTTATCATGGAATAGGCTCCTAACTAGGGACAGATACAACATGTGCATGTTATCATGGAATACACTCCTAACTAGGGAAATTTAGAACAATTGCATGTTATCATAGAATACACTCCTAACTAGGCACAGTTACAACATGTGCATGTTATAATGGAATACTCTCCTAACTAGGGACAGATACAACATGTGCATGTTATCATGGAATACACTCCTAACTAGGGACAGATACAACATGTGCAATTTATCATGGAATACACTCTTAACTAGGGACAGATACAACATGTGCGTGTTATCATGGAATACACTCCTAACTAGGGACAGATACAACATGTGCATGTTATGGAATACATTCATAACTAGGGACATATATAACATGTGCATGTTATCATGGAATACACTCATAACTAGGGACAGATACAACATGTGCATGTTATCATGGAATAGGCTCCTAACTAGGGAAAGATACAACATGTGAATGTTATCATGGAATAGGCTCCTAACTAGGGACAGATACAACATGTGCATGTTATCATGGAGTAGGCTCCTTACTAGGGACAGATACAACATGTGAATGTTATCATGGAATAGGCTCCTAACTGGGGACAGATACAACATGGGCATGTTATCATGGAATACACTCCTAACTAGGGACAGATACAACATGTGCATGTTATCATGGAATAGGCTCCTTACTAGGGACAGATACAACATGTGCATGTTATCATGGAATAGGCTCCTAACTGGGGACAGATACATCATGTGCATGTTATCATGGAATAGGCTCCTAACTAGGGACAGATACAACATGTGCATGTTATCATGGAATAGGCTCCTAACTAGGGACAGATACAACATGTGCATGTTATCATGGAATAGGCTCCTCACTAGGGACAGATACAACATGTGCATGTTATCATGGAATAGGCTCCTCACTAGGGACAGATACATCATGTGCATGTTATCATGGAATAGGCTCCTAACTAGGGACAGATACAACGTGTGCATGTTATCATGGAATAGGCTCCTAACTAGGGACAGATACAACATGTGCATGTTATCATGGAATAGGCTGCTCACTAGGGACAGATACAACATGTGCATGTTATCATGGAATAGGCTCCTCACTAGGGACAGATACATCATGTGCATGTTATCATGGAATAGGCTCCTAACTAGGGACAGATACAACATGTGCATGTTATCATGGAATAGGCTCATAACTAGGGACAGATACAACATGAGCATGTTATCATGGAATAGGCTCCTAACTAGAAACAGATACAACATGTGCATGTTATCATGGAATAGGCTCCTCACTAGGGACAGATACAACATGTGCATGTTATCATGGAATAGGCTCCTTACTAGGGACAGATACAACATGTGCATGTTATCATGGAATAGGCTCCTAACTAGGGACAGATACATGTGCATGTTATCATGGAATAGGCTCCTAAGTAGAGACAGATACAACATGTGCATGTTATCATGGAATACACTCATAACTAGCGACAGATACAACATGTGCATGTTATCATGGAATAGGCTCCTAACTAGGGACAGATACAGCATGTGCATGTTATCAAGGAATACACTCATATTTAGGGACAGATACAACATGTGCATGTTATCATGGAATAGGCTCCTAACTAGGGTCAGATACAACATGTGCATGTGATCATGGAATACACTCATAACTAGGGAGAGTAACAACATGTGCATGTTATCATGGAATAGGCTCCTAACTGGGGACGGATACAACATGGGCATGTTATCATGGAAGACACTCATAACTAGGGACAGATACAACATCTGCATGTTATCACGGAATAGGCTCCTAACTGGGGACGGATACAACATGGGCATGTTATCATGGAATAGGCTCCTAACTAGGAACAGATACATCATGTGCATGTTATCATGGAATAGGCTCCTAACTAGGGACAGGTACAACATGTATATGTTTCATGGAATACGCTCATAACTAGGGACAGATACAACATGTGCATGTTATCATGGAATACGCTCCTAACTAGGGACAGATACAACATGTGCATGTTATCACGGAATGCACTCATAACTAGGGACAGATACAACATGTGCATGTTATCATGGAATAGGCTCCTAACTAGGGACAGATACAACATGAGCATGTTATCATGGAATAGGCTCCTAACTAGGGACAGATACAACATGTGCATGTTATTATGGTATACACTCATAACTAGGGACAGATACAACATGTGCATGTTATCATGGAATAGGCTCCTAACTAGGGACAGATACAACATGTGCATGTTATCATGGAATAGGCTCATAACTAGGGACAGATACAACATTTGCATGTTATCATGGAATAGGCTCCTAACTAGGGACAGATACAACATGTGCATGTTATCATGGAATACACTCATAACTAGGGACAGATACAACATGTGCATGTTATCATGGAATAGGCTCCTAACTAGGGACAGATACAACATGTGCATGTTATCATGGAATAGGGTCATAACTAGGGACAGATACAACATTTGCATGTTATCATGGAATAGGCTCCAAACTAGGGACAGATACAACATGTGCATGTTATCATGGAATAGGCTCCTAACTAGGGACAGATACAACATGTGCATGTTATCATGGAATAGGCTTCTAACTAGGGACAGATACAACATGTGCATGTTATCATGGAATAGGCTCCTCACTAGGGACAGATACAACATGTGCATGTTATCATGGAATAGGCTCCTCACTAGGGACAGATACATCATGTGCATGTTATCATGGAATAGGCTCCTAACTAGGGACAGATACAACGTGTGCATGTTATCATGGAATAGGCTCCTAACTAGGGACAGATACAACATGTGCATGTTATCATGGAATAGGCTGCTCAGTAGGGACAGATACAAGATGTGCATGTTATCATGGAATAGGCTCCTCACTAGGGACAGATACATCATGTGCATGTTATCATGGAATAGGCTCCTAACTAGGGACAGATACAACATGTGCATGTTATCATGGAATAGGCTCATAACTAGGGACAGATACAACATGAGCATGTTATCATGGAATAGGCTCCTAACTAGAAACAGATACAACATGTGCATGTTATCATGGAATAGGCTCCTAACTAGGGACAGATACAACATGTGCATGTTATCATGGAATACACTCCTAACTAGGGACAGATACAACATGCGCATGTTATCATGGAATAGGCTCCTAACTAGGGACAGATACATGTGCATGTTATCATGGAATAGGCTCCTAAGTAGGGACAGATACAACATGTGCATGTTATCATGGAATACACTCATAACTAGCGACAGCTACAACATGTGCATGTTATCATGGAATAGGCTCCTAACTAGGGACAGATACAACATTTGCATGTTATCATGGAATAGGCTCCTAACTAGGGACAGATACAGCATGTGCATGTTATCAAGGAATACACTCATATTTAGGGACAGATACAACATGTGCATGTTATCATGGAATAGGCTCCTAACTAGGGTCAGATACAACATGTGCATGTTATCATGGAATACACTCATAACTAGGGAGAGTAACAACATGTGCATGTTATCATGGAATAGGCTCCTAACTGGGGACGGATACAACATGGGCATGTTATCATGGAATACACTCATAACTAGGGACAGATACAACATCTGCATGTTATCACGGAATAGGCTCCTAACTGGGGACGGATACAACATGGGCATGTTATCATGGAATAGGCTCCTAACTAGGAACAGATACATCATGTGCATGTTATCATGGAATAGGCTCCTAACTAGGGACAGGTACAACATGTGCATGTTTCATGGAATACGCTCATAACTAGGGACAGATACAACATGTGCATGTTATCATGGAATACGCTCCTAACTAGGGACAGATACAACATGTGTATGTTATCATGGAATAGCCCCATAACTAGGGACAGATACAACATGTGCATGTTATCACGGAATGCACTCATAACTAGGGACAGATACAACATGTGCATGTTATCATGGAATAGGCTCCTAACTAGGGACAGATACAACATGAGCATGTTATCATGGAATAGGCTCCTAACTAGGGACAGATACAACATGTGCATGTTATCATGGAATACACTCATAACTAGGGACAGATACAACATGTGCATGTTATCATGGAATAGGCTCCTAACTAGGGACAGATACAACATGTGCATGTTATCATGGAATAGGCTCATAACTAGGGACAGATACAACATTTGCATGTTATCATGGAATAGGCTCCTACCTAGGGACAGATACAACATGTGCATGTTATCATGGAATACACTCATAACTAGGGACAGATACAACATGTGCATGTTATCATGGAATAGGCTCCTAACTAGGGACAGATACAACATGTGCATGTTATCATGGAATAGGGTCATAACTAGGGACAGATACAACATTTGCATGTTATCATGGAATAGGCTCCAAACTAGGGACAGATACAACATGTGCATGTTATCATGGAATAGGCTCCTAACTAGGGACAGATACAACATGTGCATGTTATCATGTAATACAGTCCTAACTAGGGACAGATACAACATGTGCATGTTATCATGGAATACACTCCAAACTAGGGACGCATACATGTGCATGTTATCATGGAATAGGCTCCTAACTAGGGACAGATACAACATGTCCATGTTATAATGGAATAGGCTCCTAACTAGGGACAGATACAACATGTGCATGTTATCATGGAATAGGCTCCTAACTAGGGACAGGTACAACATGTGCATGTTTCATGGAATACACTCATAACTAGGGACAGATACAACATGTGCATGTTATCATGGAATAGGCTTCTAACTAGGGACAGATACAACATGTGCATGTTATCATGGAATACACTCTTAACTAGGGACAGATACAACATGTGCATGTTATCATGGAATAGGCTCCTAACTAGGGACAGATACAACATGTGCATGTTATCATGGAATAGGCTCCTAACTAGGGACGGATACAACATGTGCATGTTATCATGGAATACACTCTTAACTAGGGACAGATACAACATGTGCATGTTATCATGGAATAGGCTCCTAACTAGGGACACATACAACATGTGCATGTTATCATGGAATAGGCTCCTAACTAGGGACAGATACAACATGTGCATGTTATCATGGAATACACTCTTAACTAGGGACAGATACAACATGTGCATGTTATCATGGAATAGGCTCCTAACTAGGGACAGATACAACATGTGCATGTTATCATGGAATAGGCTCCTAACTAGGGACAGATACAACATGTGCATGTTATCATGGAATACACTCTTAACTAGGGACAGATACAACATGTGCATGTTATCATGGAATAGGCTCCTAACTAGGGACAGCTACAACATGTGCATGTTATCATGTAATAGGCTCCTCACTAGGGGCAGATACAACATTTTCATGTTATTATGGAATAGGCTTCTAACTAGGGACAGATACAACAGGTGCATGTTATCATGGAATACACTCATAACTAGGGACAGATACAACATGTGCATGTTATCATGGAATAGGCTCCTAACTAGGGACAGATAGATCATGTGCATGTTATCATGGAATAGGCTCCTAACTAGGGACAGATACAACATGTGCATGTTATCATGGAATACACTCCTCGCTAGGGACAGATACAACATGTGAATGTTATCATGGAATAGGCTCCTAACTAGGGACAGATACAACATGTGCATGTTATCATGGAATAGGCTTCTAACTAGGGACAGATACATGTGCATGTTATCATGGAATAGGCTCCTAACTAGGGACAGATACAACATGTGAATGTTATCATGGAATAGGCTCCTCACTAGGGACAGATACATGTGCATGTTATCATGCAATAGGCTCCTAACTAGGGACAGATACAACATGTGCATGTTATCATGGAATAGGCTCCTCACTAGGGACAGATACAACATGTGCATGTTATCATGGAGTAGGCTCCTCACTAGGTACAGATACATCATGTGCATGTTATCATGGAATAGGCTCCTAACTAGGGACAGATACACCATGTGCATGTTATCATGGAGTAGGCTCCTAACTAGCGACAGATACAACATGTGCATGTAATTATGGAATAGGCTCCTAATAAGGGACAGATACAACATGTGCATGTTATCATGGAATAGGCTCCTAACTAGGGACAGACAGAACATGTGCATGTTATCATTTAATAGGCTCCTAACTAGGGACAGATACAACATGTGCATGTTATCATGGAATAGGCTCCTAACTAGCGACAGATACAACATGTGCATGTTATCATGGAATAGGCTCCTAACTAGGGACATATACAACATGTGCATGGTATCATGGAATAGGCTCCTAACTAGGGACAGATACAACATGTGCATGTTATCAGGGAATACACTAATAACTAGGGACAGATACAACATCTGCATGTTATCATGGAATAGGCTCCTAACTAGGGAGAGATACAACATGTACATGTTATCATGGAATACACTCCTAACTAGGGAAATTTAGAACAATTGCATGTTATCATAGAATACTCTCCTAACTAGGGACTGTTACAACATGTGCATGTTATCATGGAATACTCTCCTAACTAGGGACAGATACAACATGTGCATGTTATCATGGAATACACTCCTAACTAGGGACAGATACAACATGTGCAATTTATCATGGAATACACTCCTAACTAGGGACACATACAATATGTTAATGTTATCATGGAATACACTCCTAACTAGGGGCAGATACTGCATGTTTATGTTATCATGGAATAATACATTCATAACTATGGAAAGATACAACATATGCATGTTATCATGTAATACACTCATAACTAGGGACAGATACTGCATGTGCATGTTATCATGGAATACACTCCTAACTAGGGACAGATACATCATGTGCATGTTATCATGGAATAGGCTCCTAACTAGGGACAGATACAACATGTACATGTTATCATGGAATAGCCTCCTAACTAGGGACAGATACAACAAGTGCATGTTATCATGGAATAGGCTCCTAACTAGGGACAGATACAACATGTGCATGTTATCATGGAATAGGCTCCTAACTAGGGATAGATACAACATGTGCATGTTATCATGGAATAGGCTCCTAACTAGGGACAGATACAACATGTGCATGTTATCATGGAATACACTCCTAACTAGGGAAATTGAGAACAATTGCATGTTATCATAGAATACACTCCTAACTAGGGACAGATACAACATGTGCATGTTATCAGCGAATACACTGATAACTAGGGACAGATACAACATGTGCATGTTATCATGGAATAGGCTCCTAACTAGGGACAGATACAACATGTGCATGTTATCATGGAATACACTCCTAACTAGGGAAATTTAGAACAATTGCATGTTATCATAGAATACACTCCTAACTAGGGACAGTTACAACATGTGCATGTTATAATGGAATACTCTCCTAACTAGGGACAGATACAACATGTGCATGTTATCATGGAATACACTCCTAACTAGGGACAGATACAACATGTGCAACTTATCATGGAATACACTCTTAACTAGGGACAGATACAACATGTGCATGCTATCATGGAATACACTCCTCACTAGGGGCAGATACTACATGTGCATGTTATCATGGAATACACTCCTAACTAGGGACAGATACAACATGTGCATGTTATGGAATACATTCATAACTAGGGACATATATAACATGTGCATGTTATCATGGAATACACTCATAACTAGGGACAGATACAACATGTGCATGTTATCATGGAATACACTCCTAACTAGGGACAGATACCACATGTGCATGTTATCATGGAATAGGCTCCTAACTAGGGAAAGATACAACATGTGAATGTTATCATGGAATAAGCTCCTAACTAGGGACAGATACAACATGTGCATGTTATCATGGAGTAGGCTCCTTACTAGGGACAGATACAACATGTGAATGTTATCATGGAATAGGCTCCTAACTGGGGACAGATACAACATGGGCATGTTATCATGGAATACACTCCTAACTAGGGACAGATACAACATGTGCATGTTATCATGGAATAGGCTCCTTACTAGGGACAGATACAACATGTGCATGTTATCATGGAATAGGCTCCTAACTGGGGACAGATACATCATGTGCATGTTATCATGGAATAGGCTCCTAACTAGGGCCAGATACAACATGTGCATGTTATCATGGAATAGGCTCCTAACTAGGGACAGATACAACATGTGCATGTTATCATGGAATAGGCTCCTCACTAGGGACAGATGCAACATGTGCATGTTATCATGGAATAGGCTCCTCACTAGGGACAGATACATCATGTCCATGTTATCATGGAATAGGCTCCTAACTAGGGACAGATACAACATGTGCATGTTATCATGGAATAGGCTCCTAACTAGGTACAGATACAACATGTGCATGTTATCATGGAATAGGCTCCTCACTAGGGACAGATACAACATGTGCATGTTATCATGGAATAGGCTCCTCACTAGGGACAGATACATCATGTGCATGTTATCATGGAATAAGCTCCTAACTAGGGACACATACAACATGTGCATGTTATCATGGAATAGGCTCATAACTAGGGACAGATACAACATGAGCATGTTATCATGGAATAGGCTCCCTACTAGGGACAGATACATCATGTGCATGTTATCATGGAATAGGCTCCTCACTAGGGACAGATACATCATGTGCATGTTATCATGGAATAGGCTCCTAACTAGGGACAGATACAACATGTGCATGTTATCATGGAATAGGCTCCTAACTAGAAACAGATACAACATGTGCATGTTATCATGGAATAGGCTCCTCACTAGGGACAGATACAACATGTGCATGTTATCATGGAATAGGCTCCTTACTAGGTACAGATACAACATGTGCATGTTATCATAGAATAGGCTCCTAACTAGGGACAGATACATGTGCATGTTATCATGGAATAGGCTCCTAACTAGGGATAGATACAACATGTGCATGTTATCATGGAATAGGCTCCTAACTAGGGACAGATACAACATGTGCATGTTATCATGGAATACACTCCTAACTAGGGAAATTTAGAACAATTGCATGTTATCATAGAATACACTCCTAACTAGGGACAGTTACAACATGTGCATGTTATAATGGAATACACTGATAACTAGGGACAGATACAACATGTGCATGTTATCATGGAATAGGCTCCTAACTAGGGACAGATACAACATGTGCATGTTATCATGGAATACACTCCTAACTAGGGAAATTTAGAACAATTGCATGTTATCATAGAATACACTCCTAACTAGGCACAGTTACAACATGTGCATGTTATAATGGAATACTCTCCTAACTAGGGACAGATACAACATGTGCATGTTATCATGGAATACACTCCTAACTAGGGACAGATACAACATGTGCAATTTATCATGGAATACACTCTTAACTAGGGACAGATACAACATGTGCGTGTTATCATGGAATACACTCCTAACTAGGGACAGATACAACATGTGCATGTTATGGAATACATTCATAACTAGGGACATATATAACATGTGCATGTTATCATGGAATACACTCATAACTAGGGACAGATACAACATGTGCATGTTATCATGGAATAGGCTCCTAACTAGGGAAAGATACAACATGTGAATGTTATCATGGAATAGGCTCCTAACTAGGGACAGATACAACATGTGCATGTTATCATGGAGTAGGCTCCTTACTAGGGACAGATACAACATGTGAATGTTATCATGGAATAGGCTCCTAACTGGGGACAGATACAACATGGGCATGTTATCATGGAATACACTCCTAACTAGGGACAGATACAACATGTGCATGTTATCATGGAATAGGCTCCTTACTAGGGACAGATACAACATGTGCATGTTATCATGGAATAGGCTCCTAACTGGGGACAGATACATCATGTGCATGTTATCATGGAATAGGCTCCTAACTAGGGACAGATACAACATGTGCATGTTATCATGGAATAGGCTCCTAACTAGGGACAGATACAACATGTGCATGTTATCATGGAATAGGCTCCTCACTAGGGACAGATACAACATGTGCATGTTATCATGGAATAGGCTCCTCACTAGGGACAGATACATCATGTGCATGTTATCATGGAATAGGCTCCTAACTAGGGACAGATACAACGTGTGCATGTTATCATGGAATAGGCTCCTAACTAGGGACAGATACAACATGTGCATGTTATCATGGAATAGGCTGCTCACTAGGGACAGATACAACATGTGCATGTTATCATGGAATAGGCTCCTCACTAGGGACAGATACATCATGTGCATGTTATCATGGAATAGGCTCCTAACTAGGGACAGATACAACATGTGCATGTTATCATGGAATAGGCTCATAACTAGGGACAGATACAACATGAGCATGTTATCATGGAATAGGCTCCTAACTAGAAACAGATACAACATGTGCATGTTATCATGGAATAGGCTCCTCACTAGGGACAGATACAACATGTGCATGTTATCATGGAATAGGCTCCTTACTAGGGACAGATACAACATGTGCATGTTATCATGGAATAGGCTCCTAACTAGGGACAGATACATGTGCATGTTATCATGGAATAGGCTCCTAAGTAGAGACAGATACAACATGTGCATGTTATCATGGAATACACTCATAACTAGCGACAGATACAACATGTGCATGTTATCATGGAATAGGCTCCTAACTAGGGACAGATACAGCATGTGCATGTTATCAAGGAATACACTCATATTTAGGGACAGATACAACATGTGCATGTTATCATGGAATAGGCTCCTAACTAGGGTCAGATACAACATGTGCATGTGATCATGGAATACACTCATAACTAGGGAGAGTAACAACATGTGCATGTTATCATGGAATAGGCTCCTAACTGGGGACGGATACAACATGGGCATGTTATCATGGAAGACACTCATAACTAGGGACAGATACAACATCTGCATGTTATCACGGAATAGGCTCCTAACTGGGGACGGATACAACATGGGCATGTTATCATGGAATAGGCTCCTAACTAGGAACAGATACATCATGTGCATGTTATCATGGAATAGGCTCCTAACTAGGGACAGGTACAACATGTATATGTTTCATGGAATACGCTCATAACTAGGGACAGATACAACATGTGCATGTTATCATGGAATACGCTCCTAACTAGGGACAGATACAACATGTGCATGTTATCACGGAATGCACTCATAACTAGGGACAGATACAACATGTGCATGTTATCATGGAATAGGCTCCTAACTAGGGACAGATACAACATGAGCATGTTATCATGGAATAGGCTCCTAACTAGGGACAGATACAACATGTGCATGTTATTATGGTATACACTCATAACTAGGGACAGATACAACATGTGCATGTTATCATGGAATAGGCTCCTAACTAGGGACAGATACAACATGTGCATGTTATCATGGAATAGGCTCATAACTAGGGACAGATACAACATTTGCATGTTATCATGGAATAGGCTCCTAACTAGGGACAGATACAACATGTGCATGTTATCATGGAATACACTCATAACTAGGGACAGATACAACATGTGCATGTTATCATGGAATAGGCTCCTAACTAGGGACAGATACAACATGTGCATGTTATCATGGAATAGGGTCATAACTAGGGACAGATACAACATTTGCATGTTATCATGGAATAGGCTCCAAACTAGGGACAGATACAACATGTGCATGTTATCATGGAATAGGCTCCTAACTAGGGACAGATACAACATGTGCATGTTATCATGGAATAGGCTTCTAACTAGGGACAGATAGAACATGTGCATGTTATCATGGAATAGGCTCCTCACTAGGGACAGATACAACATGTGCATGTTATCATGGAATAGGCTCCTCACTAGGGACAGATACATCATGTGCATGTTATCATGGAATAGGCTCCTAACTAGGGACAGATACAACGTGTGCATGTTATCATGGAATAGGCTCCTAACTAGGGACAGATACAACATGTGCATGTTATCATGGAATAGGCTGCTCAGTAGGGACAGATACAAGATGTGCATGTTATCATGGAATAGGCTCCTCACTAGGGACAGATACATCATGTGCATGTTATCATGGAATAGGCTCCTAACTAGGGACAGATACAACATGTGCATGTTATCATGGAATAGGCTCATAACTAGGGACAGATACAACATGAGCATGTTATCATGGAATAGGCTCCTAACTAGAAACAGATACAACATGTGCATGTTATCATGGAATAGGCTCCTAACTAGGGACAGATACAACATGTGCATGTTATCATGGAATACACTCCTAACTAGGGACAGATACAACATGCGCATGTTATCATGGAATAGGCTCCTAACTAGGGACAGATACATGTGCATGTTATCATGGAATAGGCTCCTAAGTAGGGACAGATACAACATGTGCATGTTATCATGGAATACACTCATAACTAGCGACAGCTACAACATGTGCATGTTATCATGGAATAGGCTCCTAACTAGGGACAGATACAACATTTGCATGTTATCATGGAATAGGCTCCTAACTAGGGACAGATACAGCATGTGCATGTTATCAAGGAATACACTCATATTTAGGGACAGATACAACATGTGCATGTTATCATGGAATAGGCTCCTAACTAGGGTCAGATACAACATGTGCATGTTATCATGGAATACACTCATAACTAGGGAGAGTAACAACATGTGCATGTTATCATGGAATAGGCTCCTAACTGGGGACGGATACAACATGGGCATGTTATCATGGAATACACTCATAACTAGGGACAGATACAACATCTGCATGTTATCACGGAATAGGCTCCTAACTGGGGACGGATACAACATGGGCATGTTATCATGGAATAGGCTCCTAACTAGGAACAGATACATCATGTGCATGTTATCATGGAATAGGCTCCTAACTAGGGACAGGTACAACATGTGCATGTTTCATGGAATACGCTCATAACTAGGGACAGATACAACATGTGCATGTTATCATGGAATACGCTCCTAACTAGGGACAGATACAACATGTGTATGTTATCATGGAATAGCCCCATAACTAGGGACAGATACAACATGTGCATGTTATCACGGAATGCACTCATAACTAGGGACAGATACAACATGTGCATGTTATCATGGAATAGGCTCCTAACTAGGGACAGATACAACATGAGCATGTTATCATGGAATAGGCTCCTAACTAGGGACAGATACAACATGTGCATGTTATCATGGAATACACTCATAACTAGGGACAGATACAACATGTGCATGTTATCATGGAATAGGCTCCTAACTAGGGACAGATACAACATGTGCATGTTATCATGGAATAGGCTCATAACTAGGGACAGATACAACATTTGCATGTTATCATGGAATAGGCTCCTACCTAGGGACAGATACAACATGTGCATGTTATCATGGAATACACTCATAACTAGGGACAGATACAACATGTGCATGTTATCATGGAATAGGCTCCTAACTAGGGACAGATACAACATGTGCATGTTATCATGGAATAGGGTCATAACTAGGGACAGATACAACATTTGCATGTTATCATGGAATAGGCTCCAAACTAGGGACAGATACAACATGTGCATGTTATCATGGAATAGGCTCCTAACTAGGGACAGATACAACATGTGCATGTTATCATGTAATACAGTCCTAACTAGGGACAGATACAACATGTGCATGTTATCATGGAATACACTCCAAACTAGGGACGCATACATGTGCATGTTATCATGGAATAGGCTCCTAACTAGGGACAGATACAACATGTCCATGTTATAATGGAATAGGCTCCTAACTAGGGACAGATACAACATGTGCATGTTATCATGGAATAGGCTCCTAACTAGGGACAGGTACAACATGTGCATGTTTCATGGAATACACTCATAACTAGGGACAGATACAACATGTGCATGTTATCATGGAATAGGCTTCTAACTAGGGACAGATACAACATGTGCATGTTATCATGGAATACACTCTTAACTAGGGACAGATACAACATGTGCATGTTATCATGGAATAGGCTCCTAACTAGGGACAGATACAACATGTGCATGTTATCATGGAATAGGCTCCTAACTAGGGACGGATACAACATGTGCATGTTATCATGGAATACACTCTTAACTAGGGACAGATACAACATGTGCATGTTATCATGGAATAGGCTCCTAACTAGGGACACATACAACATGTGCATGTTATCATGGAATAGGCTCCTAACTAGGGACAGATACAACATGTGCATGTTATCATGGAATACACTCTTAACTAGGGACAGATACAACATGTGCATGTTATCATGGAATAGGCTCCTAACTAGGGACAGATACAACATGTGCATGTTATCATGGAATAGGCTCCTAACTAGGGACAGATACAACATGTGCATGTTATCATGGAATACACTCTTAACTAGGGACAGATACAACATGTGCATGTTATCATGGAATAGGCTCCTAACTAGGGACAGCTACAACATGTGCATGTTATCATGTAATAGGCTCCTCACTAGGGGCAGATACAACATTTTCATGTTATTATGGAATAGGCTTCTAACTAGGGACAGATACAACAGGTGCATGTTATCATGGAATACACTCATAACTAGGGACAGATACAACATGTGCATGTTATCATGGAATAGGCTCCTAACTAGGGACAGATAGATCATGTGCATGTTATCATGGAATAGGCTCCTAACTAGGGACAGATACAACATGTGCATGTTATCATGGAATACACTCCTCGCTAGGGACAGATACAACATGTGAATGTTATCATGGAATAGGCTCCTAACTAGGGACAGATACAACATGTGCATGTTATCATGGAATAGGCTTCTAACTAGGGACAGATACATGTGCATGTTATCATGGAATAGGCTCCTAACTAGGGACAGATACAACATGTGAATGTTATCATGGAATAGGCTCCTCACTAGGGACAGATACATGTGCATGTTATCATGCAATAGGCTCCTAACTAGGGACAGATACAACATGTGCATGTTATCATGGAATAGGCTCCTCACTAGGGACAGATACAACATGTGCATGTTATCATGGAGTAGGCTCCTCACTAGGTACAGATACATCATGTGCATGTTATCATGGAATAGGCTCCTAACTAGGGACAGATACACCATGTGCATGTTATCATGGAGTAGGCTCCTAACTAGCGACAGATACAACATGTGCATGTAATTATGGAATAGGCTCCTAATAAGGGACAGATACAACATGTGCATGTTATCATGGAATAGGCTCCTAACTAGGGACAGACAGAACATGTGCATGTTATCATTTAATAGGCTCCTAACTAGGGACAGATACAACATGTGCATGTTATCACGGAATAGGCTCCTAACTAGCGACAGATACAACATGTGCATGTTATCATGGAATAGGCTCCTAACTAGGGACATATACAACATGTGCATGGTATCATGGAATAGGCTCCTAACTAGGGACAGATACAACATGTGCATGTTATCAGGGAATACACTAATAACTAGGGACAGATACAACATCTGCATGTTATCATGGAATAGGCTCCTAACTAGGGAGAGATACAACATGTACATGTTATCATGGAATACACTCCTAACTAGGGAAATTTAGAACAATTGCATGTTATCATAGAATACTCTCCTAACTAGGGACTGTTACAACATGTGCATGTTATCATGGAATACTCTCCTAACTAGGGACAGATACAACATGTGCATGTTATCATGGAATACACTCCTAACTAGGGACAGATACAACATGTGCAATTTATCATGGAATACACTCCTAACTAGGGACACATACAATATGTTAATGTTATCATGGAATACACTCCTAACTAGGGGCAGATACTGCATGTTTATGTTATCATGGAATAATACATTCATAACTATGGAAAGATACAACATATGCATGTTATCATGTAATACACTCATAACTAGGGACAGATACTGCATGTGCATGTTATCATGGAATACACTCCTAACTAGGGACAGATACATCATGTGCATGTTATCATGGAATAGGCTCCTAACTAGGGACAGATACAACATGTACATGTTATCATGGAATAGCCTCCTAACTAGGGACAGATACAACAAGTGCATGTTATCATGGAATAGGCTCCTAACTAGGGACAGATACAACATGTGCATGTTATCATGGAATAGGCTCCTAACTAGGGATAGATACAACATGTGCATGTTATCATGGAATAGGCTCCTAACTAGGGACAGATACAACATGTGCATGTTATCATGGAATACACTCCTAACTAGGGAAATTGAGAACAATTGCATGTTATCATAGAATACACTCCTAACTAGGGACAGATACAACATGTGCATGTTATCAGCGAATACACTGATAACTAGGGACAGATACAACATGTGCATGTTATCATGGAATAGGCTCCTAACTAGGGACAGATACAACATGTGCATGTTATCATGGAATACACTCCTAACTAGGGAAATTTAGAACAATTGCATGTTATCATAGAATACACTCCTAACTAGGGACAGTTACAACATGTGCATGTTATAATGGAATACTCTCCTAACTAGGGACAGATACAACATGTGCATGTTATCATGGAATACACTCCTAACTAGGGACAGATACAACATGTGCAACTTATCATGGAATACACTCTTAACTAGGGACAGATACAACATGTGCATGCTATCATGGAATACACTCCTCACTAGGGGCAGATACTACATGTGCATGTTATCATGGAATACACTCCTAACTAGGGACAGATACAACATGTGCATGTTATGGAATACATTCATAACTAGGGACATATATAACATGTGCATGTTATCATGGAATACACTCATAACTAGGGACAGATACAACATGTGCATGTTATCATGGAATACACTCCTAACTAGGGACAGATACCACATGTGCATGTTATCATGGAATAGGCTCCTAACTAGGGAAAGATACAACATGTGAATGTTATCATGGAATAAGCTCCTAACTAGGGACAGATACAACATGTGCATGTTATCATGGAGTAGGCTCCTTACTAGGGACAGATACAACATGTGAATGTTATCATGGAATAGGCTCCTAACTGGGGACAGATACAACATGGGCATGTTATCATGGAATACACTCCTAACTAGGGACAGATACAACATGTGCATGTTATCATGGAATAGGCTCCTTACTAGGGACAGATACAACATGTGCATGTTATCATGGAATAGGCTCCTAACTGGGGACAGATACATCATGTGCATGTTATCATGGAATAGGCTCCTAACTAGGGCCAGATACAACATGTGCATGTTATCATGGAATAGGCTCCTAACTAGGGACAGATACAACATGTGCATGTTATCATGGAATAGGCTCCTCACTAGGGACAGATGCAACATGTGCATGTTATCATGGAATAGGCTCCTCACTAGGGACAGATACATCATGTCCATGTTATCATGGAATAGGCTCCTAACTAGGGACAGATACAACATGTGCATGTTATCATGGAATAGGCTCCTAACTAGGTACAGATACAACATGTGCATGTTATCATGGAATAGGCTCCTCACTAGGGACAGATACAACATGTGCATGTTATCATGGAATAGGCTCCTCACTAGGGACAGATACATCATGTGCATGTTATCATGGAATAAGCTCCTAACTAGGGACACATACAACATGTGCATGTTATCATGGAATAGGCTCATAACTAGGGACAGATACAACATGAGCATGTTATCATGGAATAGGCTCCCTACTAGGGACAGATACATCATGTGCATGTTATCATGGAATAGGCTCCTCACTAGGGACAGATACATCATGTGCATGTTATCATGGAATAGGCTCCTAACTAGGGACAGATACAACATGTGCATGTTATCATGGAATAGGCTCCTAACTAGAAACAGATACAACATGTGCATGTTATCATGGAATAGGCTCCTCACTAGGGACAGATACAACATGTGCATGTTATCATGGAATAGGCTCCTTACTAGGTACAGATACAACATGTGCATGTTATCATAGAATAGGCTCCTAACTAGGGACAGATACATGTGCATGTTATCATGGAATAGGCTCCTAAGTAGGGACAGATACAACATGTGCATGTTATCATGGAATACACTCATAACTAGGGACAGATACAACATGTGCATGTTATCATGGAATAGGCTCCTAACTAGGGACAGATACAACATGTGCATGTTATCATGGAATAGGCTCCTAACTAGGGACAGATACAGCATGTGCATGTTATCAAGGAATACACTCATATTTAGGGACAGATACAACATGTGCATGTTATCATGGAATAGGCTCCTAACTAGGGACGGATACAACATGTGCATGTTATCATGGAATACAATCATAACTAGGGAGAGTAACAACATGTGCATGTTATCATGGAATAGGCTCCTAACTGGGGACGGATACAACATGGGCATGTTATCATGGAATACACTCATAACTAGGGACAGATGCAACATGTGCATGTTATCATGGAATAGGCTACTAACTAGGGACAGATACAACATGTGCATGTTATCATGGAATAGGCTCCTAACTAGGGACAGGTACAACATGTGCACTTTTCATGGAATACACTCATAACTAGGGACAGATACAACATGTGCATGTTATCATGGAATAGGCTCCTAACTGGGGACGGATACAACATGGGCATGTTATCATGGAATAGGCTCCTAACTAGGGACAGATACATCATGTGCATGTTATCATGGAATAGGCTCCTAACTAGGGACAGGTACAACATGTGCATGTTTCATGGAATACGCTCATAACTAGGGACAGATACAACATGTGCATGTTATCATGGAATACGCTCCTAACTAGGGACAGGTACAACATGTGCATGTTATCATGGAATACCCCCATAACTAGGGACAGATACCACATGTGCATGTTATCACGGAATGCACTCATAACTAGGGACAGATACAACATGTGCATGTTATCATGGAATACACTCCTAACTAGGGACAGATACTACATGTGCATGTTATCATGGAATAGGCTCCTAACTAGGGACAGATACAACATGAGCATGTTATCATGGAATAGGCTCCTAACTAGGGACAGATACAACATCTGCATGTTATCATGGAATACACTCATAACTAGGGACAGATACAACATTTGCATGTTATCATGGAATAGGCTCCTAACTAGGGACAGATACAACATGTGCATGTTATCATGGAATAGGCTCATAACTAGGGACTGATACAACATTTGCATGTTATCATGAAATAGGCTCCTAACTAGGGACAGATACAACATGTGCAGGTTATCATGGAATACACTCCAAACTAGGGACAGATACAACATGTGCATGTTATCATGGAATAGGCTCCTAACTAGGGACAGCTACAACATGTGCATGTTATCATGTAATACAGTCCTAACTAGGGACAGATACAACAGGTTCATGTTATCATGGAATACAGTCCTAACTAGGGACAGATACAACATGTGCACGTTATCATGGAATACACTCCAAACTAGGGACGGATACATGTGCATGTTATCATGGAATAGGCTCCTAACTAGGGACAGATACAACATGTCCATGTTATAATGGAATAGGCTCCTAACTAGGGACAGATACAACATGTGCATGTTATCATGGAATACACTCATAACTAGGGACAGATGCAACATGTGCATGTTATCATGGAATAGGCTACTAACTAGGGACAGATACAACATGTGCATGTTATCATGGAATAGGCTCCTAACTAGGGACAGGTACAACATGTGCACTTTTCATGGAATACACTCATAACTAGGGACAGATACAACATGTGCATGTTATCATGGAATAGGCTCCTAACTAGGGACAGATACAACATGTGCATGTTATCATGGAATACACTCTTAACTAGGGACAGATACAACATGTGCATGTTATCATGGAATAGGCTCCTAAGTAGGGACAGATACAACATGTGCATGTTATCATGGAATAGGCTCCTAACTAGGGACAGATACAACATGTGCATGTTATCATGGAATACACTCTTAACTAGGGACAGATACAACATGTGCATGTTATCATGGAATAGGCTCCTAACTAGGGACACATACAACATGTGCATGTTATCATGGAATAGGCTCCTAACTAGGGACAGATACAACATGTGCATGTTATCATGGAATACACTCTTAACTAGGGACAGATACAACATGTGCATGTTATCATGGAATAGGCTCCTAACTAGGGACAGATACAACATGTGCATGTTATCATGGAATAGGCTCCTAACTAGGGACAGATACAACATGTGCATGTTATCATGGAATACACTCTTAACTAGGGACAGATACAACATGTGCATGTTATCATGGAATAGGCTCCTAACTAGGGACAGATACAACATGTGCATGTTATCATGGAATAGGCTCCTCACTAGGGACAGATACAGCATGTGCATGTTATCATGGAATAGGCTCCTCACTAGGGACAGATACATCATGTGCATGTTATCATGGAATAGGCTCCTAACTAGGGACAGATACAACATGTGCATGTTATCATGGAATAGGTTCCTAACTAGGAACAGATACAACATGTGCATGTTATCATGGAATAGGCTCCTCACTAGGGACAGATACAACATGTGCATGTTATCATGGAATAGGCACCTCACTAGGGACAGATACATCATGTGCATGTTATCATGGAATAGGCTCCTAACTAGGGACAGATACAACATGTGCATGTTATCATGGAATAGGCTCCTAACTAGGGACAGACACAACATGAGCATGTTATCATGGAATAGGCTCCCTACTAGGGACAGATACATCATGTGCATGTTATCATGGAATAGGCTCCTTACTAGGGACAGATACATCATGTGCATGTTATCATGGAATAGGCTCCTAACTAGGGACAGATACAACATGTGCATGTTATCATGGAATAGGCTCCTCACTAGGGACAGATACAACATGTGCATGTTATCATGGAATAGGCTCCTTACTAGGGACAGATACAACATGTGCATGTTATCATGGAATAGGCTCCTAACTAGGGACAGATACATGTGCATGTTAACATGGAATAGGCTCCTAAGTAGGGACAGATACAACATGTGCAGGTTATCATGGAATACACTCATAACTAGGGGCAGATACAACATGTGCATGTTATCATGGAATAGGCTCCTAACTAGGGACAGATACAACATGTGCATGTTATCATGGAATAGGCTCCTAACTAGGGACAGATACAACTTGTGCATGTTATCAAGGAATACACTCATATTTAGGGACAGATACAACATGTGCATGTTATCATGGAATAGGCTCCTAACTAGGGACAGATACAACATGTGCATGTTATCATGGAATACACTCATAACTAGGGAGAGTAACAACATGTGCATGTTATCATGGAATAGGCTCCTAACTGGGGACGGATACAACATGGGCATGTTATCATGGAATACACTCATAACTAGGGACAGATACATCATCTGCATGTTATCATGGAATAGGCTCCTAACTGGGGACGGATACAACACGGGCATGTTATCATGGAATAGGCTCCTAACTAGGGACAGATACATCATGTGCATGTTATCATGGTATAGGCTCCTAACTAGGGACAGGTACAACATGTGCATGTTTCGTGGAATACGCTCATAACTAGGGACAGATACAACATGTGCATGTTATCATGGAATAGACTCCTAACTAGGGACAGATACAACATGTGCATGTTATCATGGAATACACTCTTAACTAGGGACAGATACAACATGTGCATGTTATCATGGAATACGCTCCTAACTAGGGACAGATACAACATGTGCATGTTATCATGGAATACCCCCATAACTAGGTACAGATACAACATGTGCATGTTATCACGGAATGCACTCATAACTAGGGACAGATACAACATGTGCATGTTATCATGGAATACACTCCTAACTAGGGACAGATACTACATGTGCATGTTATCATGGAATAGGCTCCTAACTAGGGACAGATACAACATGAGCATGTTATCATGGAATAGGCTCCTAACTAGGGACAGATACAACATCTGCATGTTATCATGGAATACACTCATAACTAGGGACAGATGGAACATGTGCATGTTATCATGGAATAGGCTCCTAACTATGGACAGATACAACATGTGCATGTTATCATGGAATAGGCTCATAACTAGGGACAGATACAACATTTGCATGTTATCATGGAATAGGCTCCTAACTAGGGACAGATACAACATGTGCATGTTATCATGGAATACACTCCAAACTAGGGACAGATACAACATGTGCATGTTATCATGGAATAGGCTCCTAACTAGGGACAGATACAACATGTGCATGTTATCATGTAATACAGTCCTAACTAGGGACAGATACAACAGGTTCATGTTATCATGGAATACAGTCCTAACTAGGGACAGATACAACATGTGCATGTTATCATGGAATACACTCCAAACTAGGGACGGATACATGTGCATGTTATCATGGAATAGGCTCCTAACTAGGGACAGATACAACATGTCCATGTTATAATGGAATAGGCTCCTAACTAGGGACAGATACAACATGTGCATGTTATCATGGAATACACTCATAACTAGGGACAGATACAACATGTGCATGATATCATGGAATAGGCTCCTAACTTGTGACAGATACAACATGTGCATGTTATCATGGAATAGCCTCCTTACTAGGGACAGGTACAACATGTGCATGTATCATGGAATACACTCATAACTAGGGACAGATACAACATGTGCATGTTATCATGGAATAGGCTCCTAACTAGGGACAGATACAACATGTGCATGTTATCATGGAATACACTCTTAACTAGGGACAGATACAACGTGTGCATGTTATCATGGAATAGGCTCCTAACTAGGGAGAGATACAACATGTGCATGTTATCATGGAATAGGCTCCTAACTAGGGACAGATACAACATGTGCATGTTATCATGGAATACACTCTTAACTAGGGACAGATACAACATGTGCATGTTATCATGGAATAGGCTCCTAACTAGGGACAGATACAACATGTGCATGTTATCATGGAATAGGCTCCTAACTAGGGACAGATACAACATGTGCATGTTATCATGGAATAGGCTCCTAACTAGGGACAGATACAACATGTGCATGTTATCATGGAATACACTCTTAACTAGGGACAGATACAACATGTGCATGTTATCATGGAATAGGCTCCCTACTAGGGACAGATACATCATGTGCATGTTATCATGGAATAGGCTCCTCACTAGTGACAGGTACATGTGCATGTTATCATGGAATAGGCTCCTAAGTAGGGACAGATACAACATGTGCAGGTTATCATGGAATACACTCATAACTAGGGGCAGATACAACATGTGCATGTTATCATGGAATAGGCTCCTAACTAGGGACAGATACAACATGTGCATGTTATCATGGAATAGGCTCCTAACTAGGGACAGATACAACATGTGCATGTTATCAAGGAATACACTCATATTTAGGGACAGATGCAACATGTGCATGTTATCATGGAATAGGCTCCTAACTAGGGACAGATACAACATGTGCATGTTATCATGGAATACACTCATAACTAGGGAGAGTAACAACATGTGCATGTTATCATGGAATAGGCTCCTAACTGGGGACGGATACAACATGGGCATGTTATCATGGAATACACTCATAACTAGGGACAGATACAACATCTGCATGTTATCATGGAATAGGCTCCTAACTGGGGACGGATACAACATGGGCATGTTATCATGGAATAGGCTCCTAACTAGGGACCAATACAACATGTGCATGTTATCATGGAATAGGCTCCTCACTAGGGACAGATACAGCATGTGCATGTTATCATGGAATAGGCTCCTCACTAGGGACAGATACATCATGTGCATGTTATCATGGAATAGGTTCCTAACTAGGGACAGATACAACATGTGCATGTTATCATGGAATAGGCTCCTAACTAGGAACAGATACAACATGTGCATGTTATCATGGAATAGGCTCCTCACTAGGGACAGATACATCATGTGCATGTTATCATGGAATAGGCTCCTAACTAGGGACAGATACAACATGTGCATGTTATCATGGAATAGGCTCATAACTAGGGACAGATACAACATGAGCATGTTATCATGGAATAGGCTCCCTACTAGGGACAGATACATCATGTGCATGTTATCATGGAATAGGGTCCTCACTAGTGACAGATACATGTGCATGTTATCATGGAATACACTCCAAACTAGGGACGGATACATGTGCATGTTATCATGGAATAGGCTCCTAACTAGGGACAGATACCATATGTCCATGTTATAATGGAATAGGCTCCTAACTAGGGACAGATACAACATGTGCATGTTATCATGGAATACACTCATAACTAGGGACAGATACAACATGTGCATGTTATCATGGAATAGGCTCCTAACTTGTGACAGATACAACATGTGCATGTTATCATGGAATAGGCTCCTAACTAGGGACAGGTACAACATGTGCATGTATCATGGAATACACTCATAACTAGGGACAGATACAACATGTGCATGTTATCATGGAATAGGCTCCTAACTAGGGACAGATACAACATGTGCATGTTATCATGGAATACACTCTTAACTAGGGACAGTTACAACGTGTGCATGTTATCATGGAATAGGCTCCTAACTAGGGACAGATACAACATGTGCATGTTATCATGGAATAGGCTCCTAACTAGGGACAGATACAACATATGCATGTTATCATGGAATACACTCTTAACTAGGGACAGATACAACATGTGCATGTTATCATGGAATAGGCTCCTAACTAGGGACAGATACAACATGTGCATGTTATCATGGAATAGGCTCCTAACTAGGGACATATACAACATGTGCATGTTATCATGGAATACACTCTTAACTAGGGACAGATACAACATGTGCATGTTATCATGGGATAGGCTCCTAACTAGGGACAGATACAACATGTGCATGTTATCATGGAATAGGCTCCTAACTAGGGACAGATACAACATGTGCATGTTATCATGGAATAGGCTCCTAACTAGGGACAGATACAACATGTGCATGTTATCATGGAATAGGCTCCTAACTAGGGACAGGTACAACATGTGCTTGTTATCATGGAATAGGCTCCTAACTAGGGACAGATACAACATGTGCATGTTATCATGGAATAGGCTCCTAACTAGGGACAGGTACAACATGTGCATGTGATCATGGAATAGGCTCCTAACTAGGGACAGATACAACATGTGCATGTATCATGGAATACACTCATAACTAGGGACAGATACAACATGTGCATGTTATCATGGAATAGGCTCCTAACTAGGGACAGATACAACATGTGCATGTTATCATGGAATACACTCTTAACTAGGGACAGATACAACGTGTGCATGTTATCATGGAATAGGCTCCTAACTAGGGAGAGATACAACATGTGCATGTTATCATGGAATGGGCTCCTAACTAGGGACAGATACAACATGTGCATGTTATCATGGAATACACTCTTAACTAGGGACAGATACAACATGTGCATGTTATCATGGAATAGGCTCCTAACTAGGGACAGATACAACATGTGCATGTTATCATGGAATAGGCTCCTAACTAGGGACAGATACAACATGTGCATGTTATCATGGAATAGGCTCCTAACTAGGGACAGATACAACATGTGCATGTTATCATGGAATACACTCTTAACTAGGGACAGATACAACATGTGCATGTTATCATGGAATAGGCTCCCTACTAGGGACAGATACATCATGTGCATGTTATCATGGAATAGGCTCCTCACTAGTGACAGATACATGTGCATGTTATCATGGAATAGGCTCCTAAGTAGGGACAGATACAACATGTGCAGGTTATCATGGAATACACTCATAACTAGGGGCAGATACAACATGTGCATGTTATCATGGAATAGGCTCCTAACTAGGGACAGATACAACATGTGCATGTTATCATGGAATAGGCTCCTAACTAGGGACAGATACAACATGTGCATGTTATCAAGGAATACACTCATATTTAGGGACAGATGCAACATGTGCATGTTATCATGGAATAGGCTCCTAACTAGGGACAGATACAACATGTGCATGTTATCATGGAATACACTCATAACTAGGGAGAGTAACAACATGTGCATGTTATCATGGAATAGGCTCCTAACTGGGGACGGATACAACATGGGCATGTTATCATGGAATACACTCATAACTAGGGACAGATACAACATCTGCATGTTATCATGGAATAGGCTCCTAACAGGGGACGGATACAACATGGGCATGTTATCATGGAATAGGCTCCTAACTAGGGACCCATACAACATGTGCATGTTATCTTGGAATAGGCTCCTCACTAGGGACAGATACAGCATGTGCATGTTATCATGGAATAGGCTCCTCACTAGGGACAGATACATCATGTGCATGTTATCATGGAATAGGTTCCTAACTAGGGACACATACAACATGTGCATGTTATCATGGAATAGGCTCCTAACTAGGAACAGATACAACATGTGCATGTTATCATGGAATAGGCTCCTCACTAGGGACAGGTACAACATGTGCACTTTTCATGGAATACACTCATAACTAGGGACAGATACAACATGTGCATGTTATCATGGAATAGGCTCCTAACTGGGGACGGATACAACATGGGCATGTTATCATGGAATAGGCTCCTAACTAGGGACCCATACAACATGTGCATGTTATCTTGGAATAGGCTCCTCACTAGGGACAGATGCAGCATGTGCATGTTATCATGGAATAGGCTCCTAACTGGGGACGGATACAACATGGGCATGTTATCATGGAATACACTCATAACTAGGGACAGATGCAACATGTGCATGTTATCATGGAATAGGCTACTAACTAGGGACAGATACAACATGTGCATGTTATCATGGAATAGGCTCCTAACTAGGGACAGGTACAACATGTGCACTTTTCATGGAATACACTCATAACTAGGGACAGATACAACATGTGCATGTTATCATGGAATAGGCTCCTAACTGGGGACGGATACAACATGGGCATGTTATCATGGAATAGGCTCCTAACTAGGGACAGATACATCATGTGCATGTTATCATGGAATAGGCTCCTAACTAGGGACAGGTACAACATGTGCATGTTTCATGGAATACGCTCATAACTAGGGACAGATACAACATGTGCATGTTATCATGGAATACGCTCCTAACTAGGGACAGGTACAACATGTGCATGTTATCATGGAATACCCCCATAACTAGGGACAGATACCACATGTGCATGTTATCACGGAATGCACTCATAACTAGGGACAGATACAACATGTGCATGTTATCATGGAATACACTCCTAACTAGGGACAGATACTACATGTGAATGTTATCATGGAATAGGCTCCTAACTAGGGACAGATACAACATGAGCATGTTATCATGGAATAGGCTCCTAACTAGGGACAGATACAACATCTGCATGTTATCATGGAATACACTCATAACTAGGGACAGATACAACATTTGCATGTTATCATGGAATAGGCTCCTAACTAGGGACAGATACAACATGTGCATGTTATCATGGAATAGGCTCATAACTAGGGACTGATACAACATTTGCATGTTATCATGGAATAGGCTCCTAACTAGGGACAGATACAACATGTGCAGGTTATCATGGAATACACTCCAAACTAGGGACAGATACAACATGTGCATGTTATCATGGAATAGGCTCCTAACTAGGGACAGCTACAACATGTGCATGTTATCATGTAATACAGTCCTAACTAGGGACAGATACAACAGGTTCATGTTATCATGGAATACAGTCCTAACTAGGGACAGATACAACATGTGCACGTTATCATGGAATACACTCCAAACTAGGGACGGATACATGTGCATGTTATCATGGAATAGGCTCCTAACTAGGGACAGATACAACATGTCCATGTTATAATGGAATAGGCTCCTAACTAGGGACAGATACAACATGTGCATGTTATCATGGAATACACTCATAACTAGGGACAGATGCAACATGTGCATGTTATCATGGAATAGGCTACTAACTAGGGACAGATACAACATGTGCATGTTATCATGGAATAGGCTCCTAACTAGGGACAGGTACAACATGTGCACTTTTCATGGAATACACTCATAACTAGGGACAGATACAACATGTGCATGTTATCATGGAATAGGCTCCTAACTAGGGACAGATACAACATGTGAATGTTATCATGGAATACACTCTTAACTAGGGACAGATACAACATGTGCATGTTATCATGGAATAGGCTCCTAAGTAGGGACAGATACAACATGTGCATGTTATCATGGAATAGGCTCCTAACTAGGGACAGATACAACATGTGCATGTTATCATGGAATACACTCTTAACTAGGGACAGATACAACATGTGCATGTTATCATGGAATAGGCTCCTAACTAGGGACACATACAACATGTGCATGTTATCATGGAATAGGCTCCTAACTAGGGACAGATACAACATGTGCATGTTATCATGGAATACACTCTTAACTAGGGACAGATACAACATGTGCATGTTATCATGGAATAGGCTCCTAACTAGGGACAGATACAACATGTGCATGTTATCATGGAATAGGCTCCTAACTAGGGACAGATACAACATGTGCATGTTATCATGGAATACACTCTTAACTAGGGACAGATACAACATGTGCATGTTATCATGGAATAGGCTCCTAACTAGGGACAGATACAACATGTGCATGTTATCATGGAATAGGCTCCTCACTAGGGACAGATACAGCATGTGCATGTTATCATGGAATAGGCTCCTCACTAGGGACAGATACATCATGTGCATGTTATCATGGAATAGGCTCCTAACTAGGGACAGATACAACATGTGCATGTTATCATGGAATAGGTTCCTAACTAGGAACAGATACAACATGTGCATGTTATCATGGAATAGGCTCCTCACTAGGGACAGATACAACATGTGCATGTTATCATGGAATAGGCACCTCACTAGGGACAGATACATCATGTGCATGTTATCATGGAATAGGCTCCTAACTAGGGACAGATACAACATGTGCATGTTATCATGGAATAGGCTCATAACTAGGGACAGACACAACATGAGCATGTTATCATGGAATAGGCTCCCTACTAGGGACAGATACATCATGTGCATGTTATCATGGAATAGGCTCCTTACTAGGGACAGATACATTATGTGCATGTTATCATGGAATAGGCTCCTAACTAGGGACAGATACAACATGTGCATGTTATCATGGAATAGGCTCCTCACTAGGGACAGATACAACATGTGCATGTTATCATGGAATAGGCTCCTTACTAGGGACAGATACAACATGTGCATGTTATCATGGAATAGGCTCCTAACTAGGGACAGATACATGTGCATGTTAACATGGAATAGGCTCCTAAGTAGGGACAGATACAACATGTGCAGGTTATCATGGAATACACTCATAACTAGGGGCAGATACAACATGTGCATGTTATCATGGAATAGGCTCCTAACTAGGGACAGATACAACATGTGCATGTTATCATGGAATAGGCTCCTAACTAGGGACAGATACAACATGTGCATGTTATCAAGGAATACACTCATATTTAGGGACAGATACAACATGTGCATGTTATCATGGAATAGGCTCCTAACTAGGGACAGATACAACATGTGCATGTTATCATGGAATACACTCATAACTAGGGACAGATACAACATGTGCATGTTATCATGGAATAGGCTCCTAACTGGGGACGGATACAACATGGGCATGTTATCATGGAATACACTCATAACTAGGGACAGATACATCATCTGCATGTTATCATGGAATAGGCTCCTAACTGGGGACGGATACAACATGGGCATGTTATCATGGAATAGGCTCCTAACTAGGGACAGATACATCATGTGCATGTTATCATGGTATAGGCTCCTAACTAGGGACAGGTACAACATGTGCATGTTTCGTGGAATACGCTCATAACTAGGGACAGATACAACATGTGCATGTTATCATGGAATAGACTCCTAACTAGGGACAGATACAACATGTGCATGTTATCATGGAATACACTCTTAACTAGGGACAGATACAACATGTGCATGTTATCATGGAATACGCTCCTAACTAGGGACAGATACAACATGTGCATGTTATCATGGAATACCCCCATAACTAGGTACAGATACAACATGTGCATGTTATCACGGAATGCACTCATAACTAGGGACAGATACAACATGTGCATGTTATCATGGAATACACTCCTAACTAGGGACAGATACTACATGTGCATGTTATCATGGAATAGGCTCCTAACTAGGGACAGATACAACATGAGCATGTTATCATGGAATAGGCTCCTAACTAGGGACAGATACAACATCTGCATGTTATCATGGAATACACTCATAACTAGGGACAGATGGAACATGTGCATGTTATCATGGAATAGGCTCCTAACTATGGACAGATACAACATGTGCATGTTATCATGGAATAGGCTCATAACTAGGGACAGATACAACATTTGCATGTTATCATGGAATAGGCTCCTAACTAGGGACAGATACAACATGTGCATGTTATCATGGAATACACTCCAAACTAGGGACAGATACAACATGTGCATGTTATCATGGAATAGGCTCCTAACTAGGGACAGATACAACATGTGCATGTTATCATGTAATACAGTCCTAACTAGGGACAGATACAACAGGTTCATGTTATCATGGAATACAGTCCTAACTAGGGACAGATACAACATGTGCATGTTATCATGGAATACACTCCAAACTAGGGACGGATACATGTGCATGTTATCATGGAATAGGCTCCTAACTAGGGACAGATACAACATGTCCATGTTATAATGGAATAGGCTCCTAACTAGGGACAGATACAACATGTGCATGTTATCATGGAATACACTCATAACTAGGGACAGATACAACATGTGCATGTTATCATGGAATAGGCTCCTAACTTGTGACAGATACAACATGTGCATGTTATCATGGAATAGCCTCCTTACTAGGGACAGGTACAACATGTGCATGTATCATGGAATACACTCATAACTAGGGACAGATACAACATGTGCATGTTATCATGGAATAGGCTCCTAACTAGGGACAGATACAACATGTGCATGTTATCATGGAATACACTCTTAACTAGGGACAGATACAACGTGTGCATGTTATCATGGAATAGGCTCCTAACTAGGGAGAGATACAACATGTGCATGTTATCATGGAATAGGCTCCTAACTAGGGACAGATACAACATGTGCATGTTATCATGGAATACACTCTTAACTAGGGACAGATACAACATGTGCATGTTATCATGGAATAGGCTCCTAACTAGGGACAGATACAACATGTGCATGTTATCATGGAATAGGCTCCTAACTAGGGACAGATACAACATGTGCATGTTATCATGGAATAGGCTCCTAACTAGGGACAGATACAACATGTGCATGTTATCATGGAATACACTCTTAACTAGGGACAGATACAACATGTGCATGTTATCATGGAATAGGCTCCCTACTAGGGACAGATACATCATGTGCATGTTATCATGGAATAGGCTCCTCACTAGTGACAGATACATGTGCATGTTATCATGGAATAGGCTCCTAAGTAGGGACAGATACAACATGTGCAGGTTATCATGGAATACACTCATAACTAGGGGCAGATACAACATGTGCATGTTATCATGGAATAGGCTCCTAACTAGGGACAGATACAACATGTGCATGTTATCATGGAATAGGCTCCTAACTAGGGACAGATACAACATGTGCATGTTATCAAGGAATACACTCATATTTAGGGACAGATGCAACATGTGCATGTTATCATGGAATAGGCTCCTAACTAGGGACAGATACAACATGTGCATGTTATCATGGAATACACTCTTAACTAGGGACAGATACAACATGTGCATGTTATCATGGAATAGGCTCCCTACTAGGGACAGATACATCATGTGCATGTTATCATGGAATAGGCTCCTCACTAGTGACAGATACATGTGCATGTTATCATGGAATAGGCTCCTAAGTAGGGACAGATACAACATGTGCATGTGATCATGGAATAGGCTCCTAACTAGGGACAGATACAACATGTGCATGTATCATGGAATACACTCATAACTAGGGACAGATACAACATGTGCATGTTATCATGGAATAGGCTCCTAACTAGGGACAGATACAACATGTGCATGTTATCATGGAATACACTCTTAACTAGGGACAGATACAACGTGTGCATGTTATCATGGAATAGGCTCCTAACTAGGGAGAGATACAACATGTGCATGTTATCATGGAATACACTCTTAACTAGGGACAGATACAACATGTGCATGTTATCATGGAATAGGCTCCTAACTAGGGACAGATACAACATGTGCATGTTATCATGGAATAGGCTCCTAACTAGTGACAGATACATGTGCATGTTATCATGGAATAGGCTCCTAACTAGGGACAGGTACAACATGTGCATGTGATCATGGAATAGGCTCCTAACTAGGGACAGATACAACATGTGCATGTATCATGGAATACACTCATAACTAGGGACAGATACAACATGTGCATGTTATCATGGAATAGGCTCCTAACTAGGGACAGATACAACATGTGCATGTTATCATGGAATACACTCTTAACTAGGGACAGATACAACGTGTGCATGTTATCATGGAATAGGCTCCTAACTAGGGAGAGATACAACATGTGCATGTTATCATGGAATGGGCTCCTAACTAGGGACAGATACAACATGTGCATGTTATCATGGAATACACTCTTAACTAGGGACAGATACAACATGTGCATGTTATCATGGAATAGGCTCCTAACTAGGGACAGATACAACATGTGCATGTTATCATGGAATAGGCTCCTAACTAGTGACAGATACATGTGCATGTTATCATGGAATAGGCTCCTAAGTAGGGACAGATACAACATGTGCAGGTTATCATGGAATACACTCATAACTAGGGGCAGATACAACATGTGCATGTTATCATGGAATAGGCTCCTAACTAGGGACAGATACAACATGTGCATGTTATCATGGAATAGGCTCCTAACTAGGGACAGATACAACATGTGCATGTTATCAAGGAATACACTCATATTTAGGGACAGATGCAACATGTGCATGTTATCATGGAATAGGCTCCTAACTAGGGACAGATACAACATGTGCATGTTATCATGGAATACACTCATAACTAGGGAGAGTAACAACATGTGCATGTTATCATGGAATAGGCTCCTAACTGGGGACGGATACAACATGGGCATGTTATCATGGAATACACTCATAACTAGGGACAGATACAACATCTGCATGTTATCATGGAATAGGCTCCTAACTGGGGACGGATACAACATGTGCATGTTATCATGGAATACGCTCCTAACTAGGGACAGATACAACATGTGCATGTTATCATGGAATACCCCCATAATTAGGGACAGATACAACATGTGCATGTTATCACGGAATGTACTCATAACTAGGGACAGATACAACATGTGCATGTTATCATGGAATACACTCCTAACTAGGGACAGATACTACATGTGCATGTTATCATGGAAGAGGCTCCTAACTAGGGACAGATACAACATGAGCATGTTATCATGGAATAGGCTCCTAACTAGGGACAGATACAACATCTGCATGTTATCATGGAATACACTCATAACTAGTGACAGATGCAACATGTGCATGTTATCATGGAATAGGCTCCTAACTAGGGACAGATACAACATGTGCATGTTATCATGGAATAGGCTCATAACTAGGGACAGATACAACATTTGCATGTTATCATGGAATAGGCTCCTAACTAGGGACAGATACAACATGTGCATGTTATCATGGAATACACTCCAAACTAGGGACAGATACAACATGTGCTGTTATCATGGAATAGGCTCCTAACTAGGGACAGATACAACATGTGCATGTTATCATGTAATACAGTCCTAACTAGGGACAGATACAACAGGTTCATGTTATCATGGAATACAGTCCTAACTAGGGACAGATACAACATGTGCATGTTATCATGGAATACACTCCAAACTAGGGACGGATACATGTGCATGTTATCATGGAATAGGCTCCTAACTAGGGACAGATACAATATGTCCATGTTATAATGGAATAGGCTCCTAACTAGGGACAGATACAACATTTGCATGTTATCATGGAATACACTCATAACTAGGGACAGATACAACATGTGCATGTTATCATGGAATAGGCTCCTAACTTGTGACAGATACAACATGTGCATGTTATCATGGAATAGGCTCCTAACTAGGGACAGGTACAACATGTGCATGTATCATGGAATACACTCATAACTAGGGACAGATACAACATGTGCATGTTATCATGGAATAGGCTCCTAACTAGGGACAGATACAACATGTGCATGTTATCATGGAATACACTCTTAACTAGGGACAGATACAACGTGTGCATGTTATCATGGAATAGGCTCCTAACTAGGGACAGATACAACATGTGCATGTTATCATGGAATACACTCTTAACTAGGGACAGATACAACATGTGCATGTTATCATGGAATAGGCTCCTAACTAGGGACAGATACAACATGTGCATGTTATCATGGAATAGGCTCCTAACTAGGGACATATACAACATGTGCATGTTATCATGGAATACACTCTTAACTAGGGACAGATACAACATGTGCATGTTATCATGGGATAGGCTCCTAACTAGGGACAGATACAACATGTGCATGTTATCATGGAATAGGCTTCTAACTAGGGACAGATACAACATGTGTATGTTATGGGATAGGCTCCTAACTAGGGACAGATACAACATGTGCATGTTATCATGGAATAGGCTCCTAACTAGGGACAGATACAACATGTGCATGTTATCATGGAATAGGCTCCTAACTAGGGACAGGTACAACATGTGCTTGTTATCATGGAATAGGCTCCTAACTAGGGACAGATACAACATGTGCATGTTATCATGGAATAGGCTCCTAACTAGGGACAGGTACAACATGTGCATGTGATCATGGAATAGGCTCCTAACTAGGGACAGATACAACATGTGCATGTATCATGGAATACACTCATAACTAGGGACAGATACAACATGTGCATGTTATCATGGAATAGGCTCCTAACTAGGGACAGATACAACATGTGCATGTTATCATGGAATACACTCTTAACTAGGGACAGATACAACGTGTGCATGTTATCATGGAATAGGCTCCTAACTAGGGAGAGATACAACATGTGCATGTTATCATGGAATGGGCTCCTAACTAGGGACAGATACAACATGTGCATGTTATCATGGAATACACTCTTAACTAGGGACAGATACAACATGTGCATGTTATCATGGAATACGCTCCTAACTAGGGACAGATACAACATGTGCATGTTATCATGGAATAGGCTCCTAACTAGGGACAGATACAACATGTGCATGTTATCATGGAATAGGCTCCTAAGTAGGGACAGATACAACATGTGCAGGTTATCATGGAATACACTCATAACTAGGGGCAGATACAACATGTGCATGTTATCATGGAATAGGCTCCTAACTAGGGACAGGTACAACATGTGCATGTGATCATGGAATAGGCTCCTAACTAGGGACAGATACAACATGTGCATGTATCATGGAATACACTCATAACTAGGGACAGATACAACATGTGCATGTTATCATGGAATAGGCTCCTAACTAGGGACAGATACAACATGTGCATGTTATCATGGAATAGGCTCCTAACTAGGGACAGATACAACATGTGCATGTTATCATGGAATAGGCTCCTAACTAGGGACAGATACAACATGTGCATGTTATCAAGGAATACACTCATATTTAGGGACAGATGCAACATGTGCATGTTATCATGGAATAGGCTCCTAACTAGGGACAGATACAACATGTGCATGTTATCATGGAATACACTCATAACTAGGGAGAGTAACAACATGTGCATGTTATCATGGAATAGGCTCCTAACTGGGGACGGATACAACATGGGCATGTTATCATGGAATACACTCATAACTAGGGACAGATACAACATCTGCATGTTATCATGGAATAGGCTCCTAACTGGGGACGGATACAACATGGGCATGTTATCATGGAATAGGCTCCTAACTAGGGACCCATACAACATGTGCATGTTATCTTGGAATAGGCTCCTCACTAGGGACAGATACAGCATGTGCATGTTATCATGGAATAGGCTCCTCACTAGGGACAGATACATCATGTGCATGTTATCATGGAATAGGTTCCTAACTAGGGACAGATACAACATGTGCATGTTATCATGGAATAGGCTCCTAACTAGGAACAGATACAACATGTGCATGTTATCATGGAATAGGCTCCTCACTAGGGACAGATACATCATGTGCATGTTATCATGGAATAGGCTCCTAACTAGGGACAGATACAACATGTGCATGTTATCATGGAATAGGCTCATAACTAGGGACAGATACAACATGAGCATGTTATCATGGAATAGGCTCCCTACTAGGGACAGATACAACATGTGCATGTTATCATGGAATAGGCTCCTAACTAGGGACAGATACAACATGTGCATGTTATCAAGGAATACACTCATATTTAGGGACAGATGCAACATGTGCATGTTATCATGGAATAGGCTCCTAACTAGGGACAGATACAACATGTGCATGTTATCATGGAATACACTCATAACTAGGGAGAGTAACAACATGTGCATGTTATCATGGAATAGGCTCCTAACTGGGAACGGATACAACATGGGCATGTTATCATGGAATACACTCATAACTAGGGACAGATACAACATCTGCATGTTATCATGGAATAGGCTCCTAACTGGGGACGGATACAACATGGGCATGTTATCATGGAATAGGCTCCTAACTAGGGACAGATACATCATGTGCATGTTATCATGGAATAGGCTCCTAACTAGGGACAGGTACAACATGTGCATGTTTCGTGGAATACGCTCATAACTAGGGACAGATACAACATGTGCATGTTATCATGGAATAGACTCCTAACTAGGGACAGATACAACATGTGCATGTTATCATGGAATACACTCTTAACTAGGGACAGATACAACATGTGCATGTTATCATGGAATACGCTCCTAACTAGGGACAGATACAACATGTGCATGTTATCATGGAATACGCTCCTAACTAGGGACAGATACAACATGTGCATGTTATCATGGAATACCCCCATAACTAGGGACAGATACAACATGTGCATGTTATCACGGAATGTACTCATAACTAGGGACAGATACAACATGTGCATGTTATCATGGAATACACTCCTAACTAGGGACAGATACTACATGTGCATGTTATCATGGAATAGGCTCCTAACTAGGGACAGATACAACATGAGCATGTTATCATGGAATAGGCTCCTAACTAGGGACAGATACAACATCTGCATGTTATCATGGAATACACTCATAACTAGTGACAGATGCAACATGTGCATGTTATCATGGAATAGGCTCCTAACTAGGGACAGATACAACATGTGCATGTTATCATGGAATAGGCTCCTAACTAGGGACAGATACAACATTTGCATGTTATCATGGAATAGGCTCCTAACTAGGGACAGATACAACATGTGCATGTTATCATGGAATACACTCCAAACTAGGGACAGATACAACATGTGCTGTTATCATGGAATAGGCTCCTAACTAGGGACAGATACAACATGTGCATGTTATCATGTAATACAGTCCTAACTAGGGACAGATACAACAGGTTCATGTTATCATGGAATACAGTCCTAACTAGGGACAGATACAACATGTGCATGTTATCATGGAATACACTCCAAACTAGGGACGGATACATGTGCATGTTATCATGGAATAGGCTCCTAACTAGGGACAGATACAATATGTCCATGTTATAATGGAATAGGCTCCTAACTAGGGACAGATACAACATGTGCATGTTATCATGGAATACACTCATAACTAGGGACAGATACAACATGTGCATGTTATCATGGAATAGGCTCCTAACTTGTGACAGATACAACATGTGCATGTTATCATGGAATAGGCTCCTAACTAGGGACAGGTACAACATGTGCATGTATCATGGAATACACTCATAACTAGGGACAGATACAACATGTGCATGTTATCATGGAATAGGCTCCTAACTAGGGACAGATACAACATGTGCATGTTATCATGGAATACACTCTTAACTAGGGACAGATACAACGTGTGCATGTTATCATGGAATAGGCTCCTAACTAGGGACAGATACAACATGTGCATGTTATCATGGAATAGGCTCCTAACTAGGGACAGATACAACATGTGCATGTTATCATGGAATACACTCTTAACTAGGGACAGATACAACATGTGCATGTTATCATGGAATAGGCTCCTAACTAGGGACAGATACAACATGTGCATGTTATCATGGAATAGGCTCCTAACTAGGGACAGATACAACATGTGCATGTTATCATGGAATACACTCTTAACTAGGGACAGATACAACATGTGCATGTTATCATGGGATAGGCTCCTAACTAGGGACAGATACAACATGTGCATGTTATCATGGAATAGGCTCCTAACTAGGGACAGATACAACATGTGTATGTTATGGAATACACTCTTAACTAGGGACAGATACAACATGTGCATGTTATCATGGAATAGGCTCCTAACTAGGGACAGATACAACATGTGCATGTTATCATGGAATAGGCTCCTAACTAGGAACAGGTACAACATGTGCTTGTTATCATGGAATAGGCTCCTAACTAGGGACAGATACAACATGTGCATGTTATCATGGAATAGGCTCCTAACTAGGGACAGGTACAACATGTGCATGTGGTCATGGAATAGGCTCCTAACTAGGGACAGATACAACATGTGCATGTTATCATGGAATAGGCTCCTAACTAGGGACAGGTACAACATGTGCATGTTATCATGGAATAGGCTCCTAACTAGGGACAGATACAACATGTGCATGTTATCATGGAATAGGCTCCTAACTAGGGACAGATACAACATGTGCATGTTATCATGGAATACACTCCTAACTAGGGACAGATACAACATGTGCATGTTATCATGGAATACACTCCTAACTAGGGACAGATACAACATGTGCATGTTATCATGGAATACACTCCTAACTAGGGACAGATACAACATGTGCATGTTATCAAGGAATAGGCTCCTAACTAGGGGCAGATACAACATGTGCATGTTATCATGGAATAGGCTCATAACTAGGGACAGGTACAACATGTGCATGTTATCATGGAATAGGCTCCTAACTAGGGACAGATACAACATGTGCATGTTATCATGGATTACACTCCTAACTAGGGACAGGTACAACATGTGCATGTTATCATGGAATACACTCCTAACTAGGGACAGATACAACATGTGCATGTTATCAAGGAATAGGCTCCTAACTAGGGACAGATACAACATGTGCATGTTTTCATGGAATACACTCCTAACGAGGGACACATACAACATGTGCATGTTATCATGGAATACACTCCTAACTAGGGACAGATACAACATATGTATGTATGTATGTATGTATGTATATATTTTCTGCAAATGTGTATTACCCGGTGGCAGAGTTAAATGTACAAATTAAGGTTACAAACAAAGTGCACAAGCAATAATCATAATACAATAAAGAACAATAATAAAAGTATAAGATGAAATGCACTAAATACTAATTAACACTCATTAATTAATTATAACCAAATTGAATTTAGCATTAGTATTCACCATCAGTTCAATAAATGTCAATAATACACTTGCGTAATCTTTATAGTAAATTACACAGCATTTACTTGATTTACGATATTTTTCGAAAATTTCTTCACAGATAAAGGACAGCCCTGAAAGACTGCTACAGGTAATTCATTCCATTCCTCAATGGTTCTATTAACAAAGGAGAACTTTCCTACGTCGGTTCTGTGCCTTCCACCTTTAATTTTATGGAAATGATCCTTTCTTCCGTAATATGTAGGGTTGTCCAATCTTTCACTAATACCCACCCATGCATTTGAACCACGATATGCTTGAAATAATGCGCATAACCTCTGCCTCTTACGCCGGACTTTTAGAGGCTCCCATTCAGTCTCCTCCCCCTTTTTAGGCCAAAAAGATTTACCTCGTTTTATAAATTTTATAGCCCTTCTTTGTATTCTTTCTAGCGAATCAATTTGACTAAGTCTATATGGGTCCCAGCATACTGCTCCATATTGCATAATCGGCCGCACCAAAGATTTGTAGGCAATTTCCCTGGACCTTCCGCTCCCCTTTTTCAGTACCCTCATTAAGAAATGTAACGCTTTCCTGGATGTAGAATTTACCTGGTCGTCCCACCCAGCGTTACTCGCCAGGTACACTCCCAAATACTTGCAGCTATCTACCTGCAGAATTTTTTCTCCGCCCATGTGATAGTTATGAACAATTTCCCTCTTAGATCTTCTAAATGCAATGGACTTACTTTTCTTAGCATTAATCGTCATCTTATTTGTAGCAGCCCAATTACTAATTTCATTTAAATCACCCTGAAGCAGAGACTCATCTATGGCATTCCGAATTTTTTTATAGATAATGCAATCGTCTGCAAACAGTTTTATCTGACATTTAATATTTACACTTATATCATTAACAAAAATAAGAAAAAGTAGCGGACCCAGTACTGAGCCTTGGGGTACTCCCGAACTAACTGTGCCTCTCTCGGAGATTTCTTTACCTACTTTTACCTGCTGTGTTCTGCTATCCAGAAACGCTTTGACCCATAATACCACCCGTTTGTCTATTCCTGTGCCAGCTAGTTTCCCAATAACTAAATTATGCGGCACTACATCAAATGCTTTAGAAAAGTCTATTACCACTGCATCAGTTCTTCCTCCTGCGTCCACTTCATCTGCTAAGTCTTGAAATAAGGAAGTTAATTGACTTTCGCACGAGTACCCAGGTCGAAACCCATGTTGCGCTTCCTTGAACCATTTTTTGTTTTCTAACTCCTCCCTTATATATTCTGCTATTAAATGCTCCATCAACTTACACACTATTGACGTTAAACTAACTGGTCGATAATTATTTATATCTGTTTTATTACCCCCTTTATAAATAGGAACTACAATAGCGGTTTTCCAGTCTTCTGGTAAGTCACAGTTATTGATTGACATGTTAAACAAAAACATTAGATAGGGAATCACAGCTTCTCCCCCAATCTTCAATATTTCAGTAGGTATGTTATCGGGCCCCCTCGACTTTCGATTCTGCAACATCTTGATCCTTTTGCGTAATTTGCAAGCCATTATTTGAAAAGTAGATTCCCCACTATCTCCAATTACCTGTTCAGCATTATCATCCAACTTATGAAAAATAGATACAAAATGTGAATTTACTGCGTTCGCTTTGTCCTTATCGCTTACTATAGCAATCCCATTTACGCTAAGATCTGGTATACTCTCCTTATTACCCCTGCGTCTATTTACATAATTGTAAAAGAATCTCCAACAGTTATTTGCCCCACCAAAATTTTGTTAAAAAAACCGTTCTTGTGCTTGCAACTTTTCGTCTTGTAATTGTTTAGACAATTCCTTAAATCTATTAAAATGCCATTCGGATTTCTTCCTTTTATTAAACGCTCGCCTGGCTTTTCTTTTAAGTATCCTAATAGATTTTGTATAAAATTCTGGATCAGCGTTTTGTTTAATAATTTTGTATGGAACGTGCTTTTTAATTGTTTCCGAAATCAGTGTTTTAAAACTAACCCATGTTGCATTTACCCCGGAAGCAGATTGAACAAATAGCCTATATTGTTCACGGAGGAATATTTGAATAGCGGTCACGTCAGCACTGCGAAAATTCCAGCTAATTACTTCTTCCCCTTCAGACCGGTTTCTCCGCCCCTTCCAGTTCAGTTCTAGTTGTACACTGCTGTGGTCACTTATACCTGGTAAAACCGCGTATGAGGAAAACAATGATTCCGGCCTGCATAAAAATACATCCAGTACAGCTGATTGCCGGGTACCTGTTTTAACAACTTGCAGTAGCCCCTGATCCCAGATGAGAAGGTTAACCAGATTTTGAGCTTCGCCTCCTATTAACTGTCCGTCCCAGTTCACGTTTGGCAGATTTAAATCTCCTGCTAAGATAATATTATGTCGTGTTTCAGAAGCGATTTTTGCTACTAGTTTATGGAGAGTTACATAGTCGGATTCGCCAGGTGGTCTGTAGCAAGCTATTATTGTTACATTGTTCCCTTCATTTCTTTGATCGATAATTTCTATTGCCATGATTTCTACATCCTCTTCAACCCACAATACTTTGCTGCTTAATTCTGATTTAGTACAAATAAAAATCCCCCCTCCCCTGCCATCCCTGTCCCTTCTGAACACCCTGTAATCTGATCTAAATACTTCCGCGTCATTAATATCAATGCTCAGCCATGATTCCGTACCTATAATTACATTTGGATTACATATTTCTACTAAATTCCAAAATTCTACAGTCTTATTCACAATACTACGACAATTTACCTGTAACAGCCTTAAAGAATCAGTCCTTACCTCTGAATTGTCGTTTCCTAGAAGTTGATGTCACTGCCGTTCCTGCACCTCGATGCCATCGGTCCACTACATACTCTCTCGAACAACGCTGCCAAATTTGAAGATCCTCTTCGATTAAGGTGAACACCATCTCGTCCAAAGTCCCAGTTACTAATCCACGAATTTGGGTCCAAAAACTGTACGTTAAGTCGCTCCGCTACCCATGCAAATGCATCATTCACTTGCATCACTTTCCTCCAGTTGACATCGCTTCGCCTCAAAACTCCACTAAAAACGACTTTTGCTGAAGGAAACAGTTGTTTTGTCGTGTTAACGAGGTCGTACATGTCCCCCATTGCATAATTAACGCTCCTCTTTAGATCATTACTTCCAACGTGCAACACAATCGTCCGGTAGTCATTTTCCGTCTCGTTTTGCTTCCTCTCGATTTCCCTCTGTAGACCATCGGCCCTTATGCCAGGATAGCAAACTAACTCCGCATTTGGGTTTCCTGCATGTCTTATAATGGAGTCTCCTATTATTAGACATGATTTCTGATCTTTTTTTCCACCCTCCTCTTCTCGTGGCTTTCTTAGTTGGCGATTTTCTTCTTCAAGCCTCTGGATTTTTTCTTCTGCATCTTTCAGCTTCTCTCTTAATTCCCGCACTTCCTCCTGTAGCTGCTCCAGTTTCTTCTGGTTTGTAGTTACGATGTCATTACCCCTGCAGTCTTTGCATGCCCAATTTTCTTAAATGTCCTGGTCCCTCTTCATTTTTTGGCAGCCCAAATGGTACCATTTCACACAAGTGCTACACCGAAGACCTGACCTCAGCGCCTTGTTGCAGTTCCCACATCTTTCATCAGCTGTCGTGTTTCCAACAGGCCCAGGATTTAATTCGATTCCTCCTATCACAAGCAAACTTGCCAATACAAAAACCATAAAATAGCATTTCTTCCAAGTTCCGGTCGTTTCTGCCCGCTCGCTACCTGCTATCCGCGAACACCGGCCCGTCCACATTCCTAACCTCGCCCGGTAAAGCACCAGATCCACACCCATTGTTCTGCAGGTACCTGGCCCCTGGTATGTCCGCACTGCTCCGCTGATGACCTAGAAGTTGAGCGCCCTTAAACCAAATCCAAATCCGCACTGCTCGACTGCTAAATGACGAATCATGTATGTTATCATGGAATACACTCCTAACTAGGGACAGATACAACATGTGCATGTTATCATGGAATACACTCCTAACTAGGGACAGTTAAAACATGTGCATTTTATCATGGAATAGGCTACTAAGGAGGGACACATACATAATGTTCATGTTATCATGGAGTAGGCTCATAACTAGGCACATATACAACATGTGCATGTTATCATAGAATAGGCTCATAACTAGGGACAGATACAACATGTGCATGTTATCATGGAATAAGCTCCTAACTAGGGACAGATACAACATGTGCATGTTATCATGCAATACACTCCTAACTAGGGAGAGATACAACATGTGCATGTTATCATGGAATAAGCTCCTAACTAGGGACAGATACAACATATGCATGTTATCGTGGAATACACTCCTAACTAGGGACAGATACAACATGTGCATGTTATCATGGAATAGTCTCCTATCTAGGGACAGATAAAACATGTGCATTGTTATCATGGAATACACTCCTAACTAGGGACAGATACAACACGTGCATGTTACCGTGGAATAGGCTCCTAACTAGGGACAGATACAACATGTGCATGTTATCATGGAATACACTCCTAACTAGGGAGGGATACAACATGTGCATGTTATCACGGAATACACTCCTAACTATGGACAGATACAACATGTTCATGTTATCATGGAATATACTCCTAACTAGGGACAGATACAACATGTGCATGTAATCACCGAATAGGCTCATAACAAGGACAGATACAACATGTGCATGTTATCATGGAATAGGCTCATAACTATGGACAGATACAACATGTGCATGTTATCACCGAATAGGCTCATAACTATGGACAGATACAACATGTGCATGTTATCATGGAATACACTCCTAACTAGGGACAGATACGACATGTGCATGTTATGACCGAATAGGCTCATAACAAGGACAGATACAACATGTGCATGTTATCACCGAATAGGCTCATAACAAGGACAGATACAACATGTGCATGTTATCATGGAATAGGCTCATAACAAGAACAGATACAACATGTGCATGTTATCAACGAATAGGCTCATAACAAGGACAGATACAACATGTGCATGTTATCATGGAATACACTCCTAACTAGGGAGGGATACAACATGTGCATGTTATCATGGAATACACTCCTAACTATGGACAGATACAACATGTTCATGTTATCATGGAATACACTCCTAACTAGGGACAGATACAACATGTGCATGTTATCATGGAATACACTCCTAACTAGGGACAGATACAACATGTGCATCTTATCACCGAATAGGCTCATAACTATGGACAGATACAACATGTGCATGTTATCATGGAATACACTCCTAACTAGGGACAGATACGACATGTGCATGTTATGACCGAATAGGCTCATAACAAGGACAGATACAACATGTGCATGTTATCACCGAATAGGCTCATAACAAATACAGATACAACATGTGCATGTTATCACCGAATAGGCTCATAACAAGGACAGATACAACATATGCATGTTATCACCGAATAGGCTCATAACAAGGACAGATACAACATGTACATGTTATCACCGAATAGGCTCATAACAAGGACAGATACAACATGTGCATGTTATCACCGAATAGGCTCCTAACTAGGGACAGATACAATATGTGCCTCTTATCACCGAATAGCCTCATAACAAGGACAGATATAACATGTGCATGTTATCATGGAATACACTCCTAACTAGGGACGGATACAACATGTGCATGTTATCACCGAATAGGCTCATAACAAGGACAGATACAACATGTGCATGTTATCATGGAATAGGATCATAACAAGGACAGATACGACATGTGCATGTTATCACTGAATAGGCTCATAACCAGGAGAGATACGACATGTGCATGTTGTCACCGAATAGGCTCATAACAAGGACAGATACAACATGTGCATGTTATCATGGAATAGGCTCATAACAAGGACAGATACAACATGTGCATGTTATCAGGGAATAGGCTCATAACCAGGACCGCTACATCATGTGCATGTTATCAGCAAATAGGCTCATAACAAGGACAGCTACAACATGCGCATGTTATCACCGAATAGGCTCATAACAAGGACAGCTACAACATGCGCATGTTATCAGGGAATAGGCTCATAACCAGGACCGCTACATCATGCGCATGTTATCACCGAATAGGCTCATAACTAGGACCGCTACATCATGTGCATGTTATCACCGAATAGGCTCATAACAAGGACAGCTACAACATGCGCATGTTATCAGGGAATAGGCTCATAACCAGGACCGCTACATCATGTGCATGTTATCACCGAATAGGCTCATAACAAGGACTGATACAACATGTGCATGTTATCACCGAATAGGCTCATAACAAGGACAGATACAACATGTGCATGTTATCATGGAATAGGCTCCTAACTAGGGACAGATACAACACATGCATGTTATCACCGAATAGGCTCATAACAAGGACAGATACAACATGTGCATGTTATCATGGAATACACTCCTAACTAGGGACAGATACGACATGTGCATGTTATGACCGAATAGGCTCATAACAAATACAGATGCAACATGTGCATGTTATCACCGAATAGGCTCATAACAAGGACAGATACAACATGTGCATGTTATCACCGAATAGGCTCATAACAAGGACAGATACAACATGTGCATGTTATCAACGAATAGGCTCATAACAAGGACAGATACAACATGTGCATGTTATCATGGAATACACTCCTAACTAGGGAGGGATACAACATGTGCATGTTATCATGGAATACACTCCTAACTATGGACAGATACAACATGTTCATGTTATCATGGAATACACTCCTAACTAGGGACAGATACAACATGTGCATCTTATCATGGAATACACTCCTAACTAGGGAGAGATACAACATGTGCATGTTACCACCGAATAGGCTAGGAACAAGGACTGATACAACATGTGCATGTTATCATGGAATAGGCTCATAACAAGGACAGATACAACATGTGCATGTTTTCATGGAATAGGCTCATAACAAGGACAGATACAACATGTGCATGTTATCATGGAATAGGCTCCTAACTATGGACAGATACAACATGTGCATGTTATGACCGAATAGGCTCATAACTATGGACAGATACAACATGTGCATGTTATCATGGAATAGGCTCCTAACTAGGGACAGATACAACATGTGCATGTTATCATGGAATAGGCTCATACCAAGGACAGATACATCATGTGCATGTTATCATGGAATAGGCTCCTAACTAGGGACAGATACAACATGTGCATGTTATCATGGAATAGGCTCATACCAAGGACAGATACAACATGTGCATGTTTTCATGGAATAGGCTCATACCAAGCACAGATACAACATGTGCATGTTATCATGGAATAGGCTCCTAACTAGGGACAGATACATGTGCATGTTATCATGGAATAGGCTCATACCAAGGACAGATACATCATGTGCATGTTATCATGGAATAGGCTCATAACAAGGACAGATACATCATGTGCATGTTATCATGGAATAGGCTCATAACAAGGACAGATACCTCATGTGCATGTTATCATGGAATAGGCTCCTAACTACGGACAGATACAACATGTGCATGTTATCACCGAATAGGCTCATAACAAGGACAGATACAACATGTGCATGTTATCATGGAATAGGCTCATAACAAGGACAGATATATCTTGTGCATGTTATCACCGAATAGGCTCATAACTGTGGACAGATACAACTTGTGCATGTTATCATGGAATAGGCTCATAACAAGGACAGATACAACATGTGCATGTTATCACCGAATAGGCTCATAACTAGGGACAGATACAACATGTGCATGTTATCACCGAATAGGCTGATAACTATGGACAGATACAATATGTGCATGTTATCATGGAATAGGCTTATAACAAGGACAGATACAACATGTGCATGTTATCATGGAATAGGCTCATAACAAGGACAGATACAACATGTGCATGTTATCATGGAATACACTCATAACAAGGACAGATACAACATGTGCATGTTATCACCGAATAGGCTCATAACAAGGACAGATACAACATGTGCATGTTATCACCGAATAGGCTCATAACAAGGACAGATACAACATGTGCATGTTATCATGGAATAGGCTCATAACAAGGACAGATACAACATGTGCATGTTATGACCTAATAGGCTCATAACAAGGACAGATACAACATGTGCATGTTATCACCGAATAGGCTCATAACAAGGACAGATACAACATGTGCATGTTATCATGGAATAGGCTCATAACAAGGACAGATACAACATGTGCATGTTATCACCGAATAGGCTCATAACTATGGACAGATACAACATGTGCATGTTATCATGGAATAGGCTCATAACAAGGACAGATACAACATCTGCACGTTATCACCGAATAGGCTCATAACAAGGACAGATACAACATGTGCATGTTATCACCGAATAGGCTCATAACAAGGACAGATACAACATGTGCATGTTATCATGGAATAGGCTCATAACAAGGACAGATACAACATGTGCATGTTATCACCGAATAGGCTGATAACTAGGGACAGATACAACATGTGCATGTTATCATGGAATAGGCTCATAACAAGGAAAATACAACATGTGCATGTTATGACCTAATAGGCTCATAACAAGGACAGATACAACATGTGCATGTTATCATGGAATAGGCTCATAACAAGGACAGATACAACATGTGCATGTTATCATGGAATACACTCATAACAAGGACAGATACAACATGTGCATGTTATCACCGAATAGGCTCATAACAAGAACAGATACAACATGTGCATGTTATCATGGAATAGGCTCATAACAAGGACAGATACAACATGTGCATGTTATGACCTAATAGGCTCATAACAAGGACAGGAACAACATGTGCATGTTATCACCGAATAGGCTCATAACAAGGACAGATACAACATGTGCATGTTATCATGGAATAGGCTCATAACAAGGACAGATACAACATGTGCATGTTATCACCGAATAGGCTCATAACAAGGACAGATACAACATGTGCATGTTATCATGGAATAGGCTCATAACAAGGACAGATACAACATGTGCATGTTATCATGGAATAGGCTCATAACAAGGACAGATACAACATGTGCAAGTTATCACCGAATAGGCTCATAACTAGGGACAGATACAACATGTGCATGTTATCACCAAATAGGCTCATAACTAGGGACAGATACAACATGTGCATGTTATCACCGAATAGGCTCATAACAAGGACAGATACAACATGTGCATGTTATCATGGAATAGGCTCATAACAAGGGCAGATACAACATGTGCATGTTATCACCGAATAGGCTCGTAACAAGGACACATACATCATGTGCATGTTATCACCGAATAGGCTCATAACAAGGACAGATACATCATGTGCATGTTATCACCGAAAAGGCTCATAACAAGGACAGATACAACATGTGCATATTATCATGGAATAGGCTCATAAATAGGACAGATACAACAGGTGAATGTTATCACCGAATAGGCTCATAACAAGGACAGATACAACATGTGCATGTTATCATGGAATAGGCTCATAACTAGGGACAGATACAACATGTGCATGTTATCATGGAATAGGCTCATAACAAGGGACAGATACAACATGTGCATGTTATCATGGAATAGGCTCATAACTAGGGACACATACAACATGTGCATGTTATCACCGAATAGGCTCATAACAAGGACAGATACAACATGTGCATGATATCACCGAATAGTCTCATAACTAGGACCGCTACATCATGTGCATGTTATCACCGAATAGGCTCATAACAAGGACAGCTACAACATGCGCATGTTATCAGGGAATAGGCTCATAACCAGGACCGCTACATCATGTGCATGTTATCGCCGAATAGGCTCATAACAAGGACAGATACAACATGTGCATGTTATCACCGAATAGGCTCATAATAAGGACAGATACAACATGTGCATGTTATCATGGAATAGGCTCCTAACTAGGGAAAGATACAACATATGCATGTTATCACCGAATAGGCTCATAACAAGGACAGATACAACATGTACATGTTATCACCGAATAGGCTCATAACAAGGACAGATACAACATGTGCATGTTATCACCGAATAGGCTCCTAACTAGGGACAGATACAATATGTGCCTCTTATCACCGAATAGGCTCATAACAAGGACAGATATAACATGTGCATGGTATCATGGAATACACTCCTAACTAGGGACGGATACAACATGTGCATGTTATCACCGAATAGGCTCATAACAAGGACAGATACAACATGTGCATGTTATCATGGAATAGGATCATAACAAGGACAGATACGACATGTGCATGTTATCACTGAATAGGCTCATAACCAGGAGAGATACGACATGTGCATGTTGTCACCGAATAGGCTCATAACAAGGACAGATACAACATGTGCATGTTATCATGGAATAGGCTCATAACAAGGACAGATACAACATGTGCATGTTATCAGGGAATAGGCTCATAACCAGGACCGCTACATCATGTGCATGTTATCAGCGAATAGGCTCATAACAAGGACAGCTACAACATGCGCATGTTATCACCGAATAGGCTCATAACAAGGACAGCTACAACATGCGCATGTTATCAGGGAATAGGCTCATAACCAGGACCGCTACATCATGCGCATGTTATCACCGAATAGGCTCATAACTAGGACCGCTACATCATGTGCATGTTATCACCGAATAGGCTCATAACAAGGACAGCTACAACATGCGCATGTTATCAGGGAATAGGCTCATAACCAGGACCGCTACATCATGTGCATGTTATCACCGAATAGCCTCATAACAAGGACTGATACAACATGTGCATGTTATCACCGAATAGGCTCACAACAAGGACAGATACAACATGTGCATGTTATCATGGAATAGGCTCCTAACTAAGGACAGATACAACATATGCATGTTATCACCGAATAGGCTCATAACAAGGACAGATACAACATGTGCATGTTATCATGGAATACACTCCTAACTAGGGACAGATACGACATGTGCATGTTATGACCGAATAGGCTCATAACAAATACAGATGCAACATGTGCATGTTATCACCGAATAGGCTCATAACAAGGACAGATACAACATGTGCATGTTATCACCGAATAGGCTCATAACAAGGACAGATACAACATGTGCATGTTATCAACGAATAGGCTCATAACAAGGACAGATACAACATGTGCATGTTATCATGGAATACACTCCTAACTAGGGAGGGATACAACATGTGCATGTTATCATGGAATACACTCCTAACTATGGACAGATACAACATGTTCATGTTATCATGGAATACACTCCTCACTAGGGACAGATACAACATGTGCATGTTATCATGGAATACACTCCTAACTAGGGACAGATACAACATGTGCATGTTATCACCGAATAGGCTCATAACAAGGACAGATACAACATGTGTATGTTATCATGGAATAGGCTCATAACAAGGACAGATACGACATGTGCATGTTATCATGGAATAGGCTCATAACAAGGACAGATACGACATGTGCATGTTATCACTGAATAGGCTCATAACCAGGAGAGATATGACATGTGCATGTTATCACCGAATAATCTCATAACAAGGACAGATACAACATGTGCATGTTATCATGGAATAGGCTCATAACAAGGACAGATACAACATGTGCATGTTATCAGGGAATAGGCTCATAACCAGGACCGCTACATCATGTGCATGTTATCAGCGAATAGGCTCATAACAAGGACAGCTATAACATGCGCATGTTATCAGGGAATAGGCTCATAACCAGGACCGCTACATCATGCGCATGTTATCACCGAATAGGCTCATAACTAGGACCGCTACATCATGTGCTTGTTATCACCGAATAGGCTCATAACAAGGACAGCTACAACATGCGCATGTTATCAGGGAATAGGCTCATAACCAGGACCGCTACATCATGTGCATGTTATCACCGAATAGGCTCATAACAAGGACAGATACAACATGCGCATGTTATCAGGGAATAGGCTCATAACAAGGACCGCTACATCATGTGCATGTTATCACCGAATAGGCTCATAACAAGGACAGATACAACATGTGCATGTTATCACCGAATAGGCTCATAACAAGGACAGATACAACATGTGCATGTTATCATGGAATAGGCTCCTAACTAGGGACAGATACAACATATGCATGTTATCACCGAATAGGCTCATAACAAGGACAGATACAACATGTGCATGTTATCATGGAATACACTCCTAACTAGGGACAGATACGACATGTGCATGTTATGACCGAATAGGCTCATAACAAATACAGATACAACATGTGCATGTTATCACCGAATAGGCTCATAACAAGGACAGATACAACATGTGCATGTTATCACCGAATAGGCTCATAACAAGGACAGATACAACATGTGCATGTTATCAACGAATAGGCTCATAACAAGGACAGATACAACATGTGCATGTTATCATGGAATACACTCCTAACTAGGGACAGATACAACATATGCATGTTATCATGGAATACACTCCTAACTAGGGACAGATACAACATGTGCATGTTATCACCCAATAGGCTCATAACAAGGACAGATACAACATGTGCATGTTATCATGGAATAGGCTCATAACAAGGACAGATACGACATGTGCATGTTATCACCGAATAGGCTCATAACAAGGACAGATACAACATGTGCATGTTATCACCGAATAGGCTGATAACAAGGACAGATATAACATGTGCATGATATTACCGAATAGGCTCATAACTAGGACCGCTACATCATGTGCATGTTATCACCGAATAGGCTCATAACAAGGACAGATACAACATGTGCATGTTATCAGGGAATAGGCTCATAACCAGGACCGCTACATCATGTGCATGTTATCACCGAATAGGCTCATAACAAGGACAGATACAACATGTGCATGTTATCATGGAATAGGCTCCTAACTAGGGACAGGTACAACATATGCATGTTATCACCGAATAGGCTCATAACAAGGACAGATACAACATGTGCATGTTATCACCGAATAGGCTCCAACTAGGGACAGATACAACATGTGCATCTTATCACCGAATAGGCTCATAACAAGGACAGATACAACATGTGCATGTTATCACCGAATAGGCTCCTAACTAGGGACAGATACAACATGTGCATCTTATCACCGAATAGGCTCATAACAAGGACAGATACAAAATGTGCATGTTATCACCGAATAGGCTCATAACAAGGACAGATACAACATGTGCATGTTATCACCGAATAGGCTCCTAACTAAGGACAGATACAACATATGCATGTTATCACCGAATAGGCTCATAACTATGGACAGATACAACATGTGCATGTTATCATGGAATCGGCTCATAACAAGGACAGATACAACATGTGCATGTTATCATGGAATAGGCTCCTAACTGTGGACAGATACAACATGTGCATGTTATGACCGAATAGGCTCATAACTATGGACAGATACAACATGTGCATGTTATCATGGAATAGGCTCCTAACTAGGGACAGATACAACATGTGCATGTTATCATGGAATAGGCTCATACCAAGGACAGATACAACATGTGCATCTTTTCATGGAATAGGCTCATACCAAGGACAGATACAACATGTGCATGTTATCATGGAATAGGCTCCTAACTAGGGACAGATACAACATGTGCATGTTATCATGGAATAGGCTCATACCAAGGACAGATACATCATGTGCATGTTATCATGGAATAGGCTCATAACAAGGACAGATACATCATGTGCATGTTATCATGGAATAGGCTCATAACAAGGACAGATGCCTCATGTGCATGTTATCATGGAATAGGCTCCTAACTAGGGACAGATACAACATGTGCATGTTATCACCGAATAGGCTCATAACAAGGACAGATACAACATGTGCATGTTATCATGGAATAGGCTCATACCAAGGACAGATACATCATGTGCATGTTATCATGGAATAGGCTCCAACTAGGGACAGATACAACATGTGCATCTTATCACCGAATAGGCTCATAACAAGGACAGATACAACATGTGCATGTTATCACCGAATAGGCTCCTAACTAGGGACAGATACAACATGTGCATCTTATCACCGAATAGGCTCATAACAAGGACAGATACAAAATGTGCATGTTATCACCGAATAGGCTCATAACAAGGACAGATACAACATGTGCATGTTATCACCGAATAGGCTCCTAACTAAGGACAGATACAACATATGCATGTTATCACCGAATAGGCTCATAACTATGGACAGATACAACATGTGCATGTTATCATGGAATCGGCTCATAACAAGGACAGATACAACATGTGCATGTTATCATGGAATAGGCTCCTAACTGTGGACAGATACAACATGTGCATGTTATGACCGAATAGGCTCATAACTATGGACAGATACAACATGTGCATGTTATCATGGAATAGGCTCCTAACTAGGGACAGATACAACATGTGCATGTTATCATGGAATAGGCTCATACCAAGGACAGATACAACATGTGCATCTTTTCATGGAATAGGCTCATACCAAGGACAGATACAACATGTGCATGTTATCATGGAATAGGCTCCTAACTAGGGACAGATACAACATGTGCATGTTATCATGGAATAGGCTCATACCAAGGACAGATACATCATGTGCATGTTATCATGGAATAGGCTCATAACAAGGACAGATACATCATGTGCATGTTATCATGGAATAGGCTCATAACAAGGACAGATACCTCATGTGCATGTTATCATGGAATAGGCTCCTAACTAGGGACAGATACAACATGTGCATGTTATCACCGAATAGGCTCATAACAAGGACAGATACAACATGTGCATGTTATCATGGAATAGGCTCATACCAAGGACAGATACATCATGTGCATGTTATCATGGAATAGGCTCATAACAAGGAAAGATACATCATGTGCATGTTATCATGGAATAGGCTCATAACAAGGACAGATACCTCATGTGCATGTTATCATGGAATAGGCTCCTAACTAGTGACAGATACAACATGTGCATGTTATCACTGAATAGGCTCATAACAAGGACAGATACAACATGTGCATGTTATCATGGAATAGGTTCATAACAAGGACATATACATCATGTGCATGTTATCACCGAAAAGGCTCATAACTGTGGACAGATACAGCATGTGCATGTTATCATGGAATAGGCTCATAACAAGGACAGATACAACATGTGCATGTTATCACCGAATAGGCTCATATCTAGGGACAGATACAACATGTGCATGTTATCACCGAATAGGCTGATAACTATGGACAGATACAATATGTGCATGTTATCATGGAATAGGCTCATAACAAGGACAGATACAACATGTGCATGTTATCATGGAATAGGCTCATAACAAGGACAGATACAACATGTGCATGTTATCATGGAATAGGCTCATAACAAGGACAGATACAACATGTGCATGTTATCAGGGAATAGGCTCATAACGAGGACCGCTACATCATGTGCATGTTATCAGCGAATAGGCTCATAACAAGGACAGCTATAACATGCGCATGTTATCAGGGAATAGGCTCATAACCAGGACCGCTACATCATGCGCATGTTATCACCGAATAGGCTCATAACTAGGACCGCTACATCATGTACATGTTATCACCGAATAGGCTCATAACAAGGACAGCTACAACATGCGCATGTTATCAGGGAATAGGCTCATAACCAGGACCGCTACATCATGTGCATGTTATCACCGAATAGGCTCATAACATGGACAGATACAACATGCGCATGTTATCAGGGAATAGGCTCATAACCAGGACCGCTACATCATGTGCATGTTATCACCGAATAAGCTCATAACAAGGACAGATACAACATGTGCATGTTATCACCGAATAGGCTCATAACAAGGACAGATACAACATGTGCATGTTATCATGGAATAGGCTCCTAACTAGGGACAGATACAACATATGCATGTTATCACCGAATAGGCTCATAACAAGGACAGATACAACATGTGCATGTTATCATGGAATACACTCCTAACTAGGGACAGATACGACATGTGCATGTTATGACCGAATAGGCTCATAACAAATACATATACAACATGTGCATGTTATCACCGAATAGGCTCATAACAAGGACAGATACAACATGTGCATGTTATGACCTAATACGCTCATAACAAGGACAGATACAACATGTGCATGTTATCACCGAATAGGCTCATAACAAGGACAGATACAACATGTGCATGTTATCATGGAATAGGCTCATAACAAGGACAGATACAACATGTGCATGTTATCACCGAATAGGCTGATAACTAGGGACAGATACAACATGTGCCTGTTATCATGGAATAGGCTCATAACAAGGACAGATACAACATGTGCATGTTATCATGGAATAGGCTCATAACAAGGACAGATACAACATGTGCATGTTATCATGGAATAGGCTCATAACAAGGACAGATACAACATGTGCATGTTATCATGGAATACACTCATAACAAGGACAGATACAACATGTGCATGTTATCACCGAATAGGCTCATAACAAGGACAGATACAACATGTGCATGTTATCACCGAATAGGCTCATAACAAGGACAGATACAACATGTGCATGTTATCATGGAATAGGCTCATAAGAAGGACAGATACAACATGTGCATGTTATCACCGAATAGGCTCATAACAAGGACAGATACGACATGTGCATGTTATCATGGAATAGGCTCATAACAAGGACAGATACAACATGTGCATGTTATCATGTAATAGGCTCATAACAAGGACAGATACAACATGTGCATGTTATCATGGAATACACTCATAACAAGGACAGATACAACATGTGCATGTTATCACCGAATAGGCTCATAACAAGGACAGATACAACATGTGCATGTTATCACCGAATAGGCTCATAACAAGGACAGATACAACATGTGCATGTTATCATGGAATAGGCTCATATCAAGGACAGATACAACATGTGCATGTTATCACCGAATAGGCTGATAACAAGGACAGATACAACATGTGCATGTTATCACCGAATAGGCTCATAACAAGAACAGATACAACATGTGCATGTTATCATGGAATAGGCTCATAACAAGGACAGATACAACATGTGCATGTTATGACCTAATAGGCTCATAACAAGGACAGGAACAACATGTGCATGTTATCACCGAATAGGCTCATAACAAGGACAGATACAACATGTGCATGTTATCATGGAATAGGCTCATAACAAGGACAGATACAACATGTGCATGTTATCACCGAATAGGCTCATAACAAGGACAGATACAACATGTGCATGTTATCATGGAATAGGCTCATAACAAGGACAGATACAACATGTGCATGTTATCATGGAATAGGCTCATAACAAGGACAGATACAACATGTGCATGTTATCAGGGAATAGGCTCATAACCAGGAGCGCTACATCATGTGCACGTTTTCAGCGAATAGGCTCATAACAAGGACAGCTACAACATGCGCATGTTATCACCGAATAGGCTCATAACAAGGACAGCTACAACATGCGCATGTTATCAGGGAATAGGCTCATAACCAGGACCGTTACATCATGCGCATGTTATCACCGAATAGGCTCATAACTAGGACCGCTACATCATGTGCATGTTATCACCGAATAGGCTCATAACAAGGACAGCTACAACATGTGCATGTTATCAGGGAATAGGCTCACAACCAGGACCGCTACATCATGTGCATGTTATCACCGAATAGGCTCATAACAAGGACTGATACAACATGTGCATGTTATCACCGAATAGGCTCATAACAAGGACAGATACAACATGTGCATGTTATCATGGAATAGGCTCCTAAATAGGGACACATACAACATATGCATGTTATCACCGAATAGGCTCATAACAAGGACAGATACAACATGTGCATGTTATCATGGAATACACTCCTAACAAGGGACACATACCAAATGTGCATGTTATGACCGAATAGGCTCATAACAAATACAGATACAACATGTGCATGTTATCACCGAATAGGCTCATAACAAGGACAGATACAACATGTGCATGTTATCAACGAATAGGCTCATAACAAGGACAGATAGAACATGTGCATGTTATCATGGAATACACTCCTAACTAGGGAGGGATACAACATGTGCATGTTATCATGGAATACACTCCTAACTATGGACAGATTCAACATGTTCATGTTATCATGGAATACACTCCTAACTAGGGACAGATACAACATGGGCATGTTATCATGGAATAGGCTCCTAACTAGGGACAGATACAACATGTGCATCTTATCACCGAATAGGCTCATAACAAGGACAGATAGAACATGTGCATGTTATCACCGAATAGGCTCATAACAAGGACAGATACAACATGTGCATGTTATCACCGAATAGGCTCCTAACTAGGGACAGATACAACATATGCATGTTATCACCGAATAGGCTCATAACAAGGACAGATACAACATGTGCATGTTATCACCGAATAGGCTCCTAACTAGGGACAGATACAACATCTGCATGTTATCACGGAATAGGCTCATAACAAGGACAGATACAACATGTGCATGTTATCATGGAATAGGCTCCTAACTAGGGACAGATACAACATGTGCATGTTATGACCGAATAGGCTCATAACTATGGACAGATACAACATGTGCATGTTATCATGGAATAGGCTCCTAACTAGGGACAGATACAACATGTGCATGTTATCATGGAATAGCCTCATACCGAGGACAGATACATCATGTGCATGTTATCATGGGATAGGCTCATAACAAGGACAGATACATCATGTGCATGTTATCATGGAATAGGCTCATAACAAGGACAGATACATCATGTGCATGTTATCATGGAATAGGCTCCTAACTAGGGACAGATACAACATGTGCATGTTATCACCGAATAGGCTCATAACAAGGACAGATACAACATGTGCATGTTATCATGGAATAGGCTGATAACAAGGACAGATACATCATGTGCATGTTATCACCGAATAGGCTCATAACTAAGGACAGATACAACATGTGCATGTTATCATGGAATAGGCTGATAACAAGGACAGATACAACATGTGCATGTTATCACCGAATAGGCTCCTAACTAGGGACAGATACCACATGTGCTTGTTATCACCGAATAGGCTCATAACAAGGACAGATACAACATGTGCATGTTATCACCGAATAGGCTCCTAACTAGGGACAGATACAACATATGCATGTTATCACCGAATAGACTCATAACAAGGACAGATACAACATGTGCATGTTATCACCGAATAGGCTCCTAACTAGGGACAGATACAACATGTGCATGTTGTCACCGAATAGGCTCATAACAAGGACAGATACAACATGTGCATGTTATCATGGAATAGGCTCCTAACTATGGACAGATACAACATGTGCATGTTATGAGCGAATAGGCTCATAACTATGGACAGATACAACATGTGCATGTTATCATGGAATAGGCTCCTAACTAGGGACAGATACAACATGTGCATGTTATCACCGAATAGGCTCATAACAAGGACAGATACAACATGTGCATGTTATAATGGAATAGGCTCCTAACCAGGGACAGATACAACATATGCATGTTATCACCGAATAGGCTCATAACAAGGACAGATACAACATGTGCATGTTATCATGGAATACACTCCTAACTAGGGACAGATACGACATGTGCATGTTATGACGGAATAGGCTCATAACAAATACAGATACAACATGTGCATGTTATCACCGAATAGGCTCATAACAAGGACAGATACAACATGTGCATGTTATCACCGAATAGGCTCATAACAAGGACAGATACAACATGTGCATGTTATCAACGAATAGGCTCATAACAAGGACAGATACAACATGTGCATTTTATCATGGAATACACTCCTAACTGGGGAGGGTTACAACATGTGCATGTTATCATGGAATACACTCCTAACTATGGACAGATACAACATGTTCATGTTATCATGGAATACACTCCTAACTAGGGACAGATACAACATGTGCATGTTATCACCGAATAGGCTCATAACAAGGACAGATTTAACATGTGCATGTTATCACCGAATAGGCTCATAACAAGGACAGATACATCATGTGCATGTTATCACCGAATAGGCTCATAACAAGGACAGATACAACATATGCATGTTATCACCGAATAGGCTCATAACAAGGACAGATACAACATGTGCATGTTATCATGGAATAGGCTCATAACAAGGACAGATACAACATGTGCACTTTATCACCGAATAGGCTCATAACAAGGACAGATACATCATGTGCATGTGATCACCGAATAGGCTCATAACAAGGACAGATACAACATGTGCATGTTATCACCGAATAGGCTCATAACAAGGACAGATACAACATGTGCATGTTATCATGGAATAGGCTCCTAACTAGGGACAGATACAACATGTGCATGTTATCACCGAATAGGCTCATAACAAGGGACAGATACAACATGTGCATGTTATCACCGAATAGGCTCCTAACTAGGGACAGATACAACATGTGCATGTTATCACCGAATAGGCTCATAACAAGGACAGATACAACATGTGCATGTTATCACCGAATAGGCTCCTAACTAGGGACAGATACAACATGTGCATGTTATTACCGAATAGGCTCTTAACAAGGACAGCTACAACATGTGCATGTTATCATGGAATAGGCTCCTAACTAGGGACAGATACAACATGTGCATGTTATCACCGAATAGGCTCATAACTATGGACAGATACAACATGTGCATGTTATCATGGAATAGGCTCATAACAAGGACAGATACAACATGTGCATGTTATCATGGAATAGGCTCCTAACTATGGACAGATACAACATGTGCATGTTATGACCGAATAGGCTCATAACTATGGACAGATACAATATGTGCATGTTATCATGGAATAGGCTCATAACAAGGACAGATACAACATGTGCATGTTATCACCGAATAGGCTGATAACTATGGACAGATACAATATGTGCATGTTATCGTGGAATAGGCTCATAACAAGGACAGATACAACATGTGCATGTTATCATGGAATAGGCTCATAACAAGGACAGATACATCATGTGCATGTTATCATGGAATAGGCTCATAACAAGGACAGATACATCATGTGCATGTTATCATGCAATAGGCTCCTAACTAGGGACAGATACATGTGCATGTTATCATGGAATAGGCTCATAACAAGGACAGATACAACATGTGCATGTTATCATGGAATACACTCATAACAAGGACAGATACAACATGTGCATGTTATCACCGAATAGGCTCATAACAATGACAGATACAACATGTGCATGTTATCACCGAATAGGTTCCTAACTAGGGACAGATACAACATGTGCATGTTATCACCGAATAGGCTCATAACAAGGACAGATACAACATGTGCATGTTATCACCGAATAGGCTCATAACAAGGACAGATACAACATGTACATGTTATCACCGAATAGGCTCATAACAAGGACAGATACAACGTGTGCATGTTATCACCGAATAGGCTCCTAACTAGGGACAGATACAACATATGGAGGTTATCACCGAATAGGCTCCTAACTAGGGACAGATACAACATGTGCATGTTATCACGGAATAGGCTCATAACAAGGACAGATTTAACATGTGCATGTTATCACCGAATAGGCTCATAACAAGGACAGATTTAACATGTGCATGTTATCACCGAATAGGCTCATAACAAGGACAGATACATCATGTGCATGTTATCACCGAATAGGCTCATAACAAGGACAGATACAACATATGCATGTTATCACCGAATAGGCTCATAACAAGGACAGATACAACATGTGCATGTTATCATGGAATAGGCTCATAACAAGGACAGATACATCATGTGCACGTTATCACCGAATAGGCTCATAACAAGGACAGATACAACATATGCATGTTATCACCGAATAGGCTCATAACAAGGACAGATACAACATGTGCATGTTATCATGGAATAGGCTCCTAACTAGGGACAGATACAACATGTGCATGTTATCACCGAATAGGCTCATAACAAGGGACAGATACAACATGTGCATGTTATCACCGAATAGGCTCCTAACTGGGGACAGATACAACATGTGCATGTTATCACCGAATAGGCTCATAACAAGGACAGATACAACATGTGCATGTTATCACCGAATAGGCTCCTAACTAGGGACAGATACAACATGTGCATGTTATTACCGAATAGGCTCATAACAAGGACAGCTACAACATGTGCATGTTATCATGGAATAGGCTCCTAACTAGGGACAGATACAACATGTGCATGTTATCACCGAATAGGCTCATAACTATGGACAGATACAACATGTGCATGTTATCATGGAATAGGCTCGTAACTATGGACAGATACAACATGTGCATGTTATGACCGAATAGGCTCATAACTATGAACAGATACAATATGTGCATGTTATCATGGAATAGGCACATAACAAGGACAGATACAACATGTGCATGTTATCGCCGAATAGGCTGATAACTACGGACAGATACAATATGTGCATGTTATCATGGAATAGGCTCATAACAAGGACAGATACAACATGTGCATGTTATCATGGAATAGGCTCATAACAAGGACAGATACATCATGTGCATGTTATCATGGAATAGGCTCATAACAAGGACAGATACATCATGTGCATGTTATCATGGAATAGGCTCCTAACTAGGGACAGATACAACATGTGCATGTTATCATGGAATAGGCTCATAACAAGGACAGATACAACATGTGCAGGTTATCACCGAATAGGCTCATAACTATGGACAGATACAACATGTGCATGTTATCTTGGAATAGGCTCATAACAAGGACAGATACAAGATGTGCACGTTATCACCGAATAGGCTCATAACAAGGACAGATACAACATGTGCATGTTATCACCGAATAGGCTCATAACAAGGACAGATACAACATGTGCATGTTATCATGGAATAGGCTCATAACAAGGACAGATACAACATGTGCATGTTATCACCGAATAGGCTGATAACTAGGGACAGATACAACATGTGCATGTTATCATGGAATAGGCTCATAACAAGGACAGATACAACATGTGCATGTTATCATGGAATAGGCTCATAACAAGGACAGATACAACATGTGCATGTTATCATGGAATAGGCTCATAACAAGGACAGATACAACATGTGCATGTTATCATGGAATAGGCTCATAACAAGGACAGATACATCATGTGCATGTTATCATGGAATAGGCTCATAACAAGGACAGATACATCTTGTGCATGTTATCATGGAATAGGCTCCTAACTAGGGACAGATACAACATGTGCATGTTATCATGGAATAGGCTCATAACAAGGACAGATACAACATGTGCATGTTATCATGGAATACACTCATAACAAGGACAGATACAACATGTGCATGTTATCACCGAATAGGCTCATAACAAGGACAGATACAACATGTGCATGTTATCACCGAATAGGCTCATAACAAGGACAGATACAACATGTGCATGTTATCATGGAATAGGCTCATAACAAGGACAGATACAACATGTGCATGTTATCACCGAATAGGCTCATAACTATGGACAGATACAACATGTGCATGTTATCATGGAATAGGCTCATAACAAGGACAGATACAAGATGTGCACGTTATCACCGAATAGGCTCATAACAAGGACAGATACAACATGTGCATGTTATCACCGAATAGGCTGATAACTAGGGACAGATACAACATGTGCATGTTATCACCGAATAGGCTCATAACAAGGACAGATACGACATGTGCATGTTATCATGGAATAGGCTCATAACAAGGACAGATACAACATGTGCATGTTATCATGTAATAGGCTCATAACAAGGACAGATACAACATGTGCATGTTATCATGGAATACACTCATAACAAGGACAGATACAACATGTGCATGTTATCACCGAATAGGCTCATAACAAGGACAGATACAACATGTGCATGTTATCACCGAATAGGCTCATAACAAGGACAGATACAACATGTGCATGTTATCATGGAATAGGCTCATATCAAGGACAGATACAACATGTGCATGTTATCACCGAATAGGCTGATAACAAGGACAGATACAACATGTGCATGTTATCACCGAATAGGCTCATAACAAGAACAGATACAACATGTGCATGTTATCATGGAATAGGCTCATAACAAGGACAGATACAACATGTGCATGTTATGACCTAATAGGCTCATAACAAGGACAGGAACAACATGTGCATGTTATCACCGAATAGGCTCATAACAAGGACAGATACAACATGTGCATGTTATCATGGAATAGGCTCATAACAAGGACAGATACAACATGTGCATGTTATCACCGAATAGGCTCATAACAAGGACAGATACAACATGTGCATGTTATCATGGAATAGGCTCATAACAAGGACAGATACAACATGTGCATGTTATCATGGAATAGGCTCATAACAAGGACAGATACAACATGTGCAAGTTATCACCGAATAGGCTCATAACTAGGGACAGATACAACATGTGCATGTTATCACCGAATAGGCTCATAACTAGGGACAGATACAACATGTGCATGTTATCACCGAATAGGCTCATAACAAGGACAGATACAACATGTGCATGTTATCATGGAATAGGCTCATAACAAGGACAGATACAACATGTGCATGTTATCACCGAATAGGCTCATAACTAGGGACAGATACAACATGTGCATGTTATCATGGAATAGGCTCATAACAAGGACAGGTACAACATGTGCATGTTATCATGGAATAGGCTCATAACAAGGACAGATACAACATGTGCATGTTTTCACCGAATAGGCTCATAACTATGGACAGATACAACATGTGCATGTTATCTTGGAATAGGCTCATAACAAGGACAGATACAAGATGTGCACGTTATCACCGAATAGGCTCATAACAAGGACAGATACAACATGTGCATGTTATCACCGAATAGGGTCATAACAAGGACAGATACAACATGTGCATGTTATCATGGAATAGGCTCATAACAAGGACAGATACAACATGTGCATGTTATCACCGAATAGGCTGATAACTAGGGACAGATGCAACATGTGCATGTTATCATGGAATAGGCTCATAACAAGGACAGATACAACATGTGCATGTTATCATGGAATAGGCTCATAACAAGGACAGATACAACATGTGCATGCTATCATGGAATAGGCTCATAACAAGGACAGATACAACATGTGCATGTTATCATGGAATAGGCTCATAACAAGGACAGATACATCATGTGCATGTTATCATGGAATAGGCTCATAACAAGGACAGATACATCATGTGCATGTTATCATGGAATAGGCTCCTAACTAGGGACAGATACAACATGTGCATGTTATCATGGAATAGGCTCATAACAAGGACAGATACAACATGTGCATGTTATCATGGAATACACTCATAACAAGGACAGATACAACATGTGCATGTTATCACCGAATAGGCTCATAACAAGGACAGATACAACATGTGCATTTTATCACCGAATAGGCTCATAACAAGGACAGATACAACATGTGCATGTTATCATGGAATAGGCTCATAACAAGGACAGATACAACATGTGCATGTTATCACCGAATAGGCTCATAACTATGGACAGATACAACATGTGCATGTTATCATGGAATAGGCTCATAACAAGGACAGATACAAGATGTGCACGTTATCACCGAATAGGCTCATAACAAGGACAGATACAACATGTGCATGTTATCACCGAATAGGCTCATAACTATGGACAGATACAACATGTGCATGTTATCTTGGAATAGGCTCATAACAAGGACAGATACAAGATGTGCACGTTATCACCGAATAGGCTCATAACAAGGACAGATACAACATGTGCATGTTATCACCGAATAGGCTCATAACAAGGACAGATACAACATGTGCATGTTATCATGGAATAGGCTCATAACAAGGACAGATACAACATGTGCATGTTATCACCGAATAGGCTGATAACTAGGGACAGATACAACATGTGCATGTTATCATGGAATAGGCTCATAACAAGGACAGATACAACATGTGCATGTTATCATGGAATAGGCCCATAACAAGGACAGATGCAACATGTGCATGTTATCATGGAATAGGCTCATAACAAGGACAGATACAACATGTGCATGTTATCATGGAATAGGCTCATAACAAGGACAGATACATCATGTGCATGTTATCATGGAATAGGCTCATAACAAGGACAGATACATCATGTGCATGTTATCATGGAATATGCTCCTAACTAGGGACAGATACAACATGTGCATGTTATCATGGAATAGGCTCATAACAAGGACAGATACAACATGTGCATGTGATCATGGAATACACTCATAACAAGGACAGATACAACATGTGCATGTTATCACCGAATAGGCTCATAACAAGGACAGATACAACATGTGCATGTTATCATGGAATAGGCTCATAACAAGGACAGATACAACATGTGCATGTTATCACCGAATAGGCTGATAACTAGGGACAGATACAACATGTGCATGTTATCATGGAATAGGCTCATAACAAGGACAGATACAACATGTGCATGTTATCATGGAATAGGCCCATAACAAGGACAGATACAACATGTGCATGTTATCATGGAATAGGCTCATAACAAGGACAGATACAACATGTGCATGTTATCATGGAATAGGCTCATAACAAGGACAGATACATCATGTGCATGTTATCATGGAATAGGCTCATAACAAGGACAGATACATCATGTGCATGTTATCATGGAATATGCTCCTAACTAGGGACAGATACAACATGTGCATGTTATCATGGAATAGGCTCATAACAAGGACAGATACAACATGTGCATGTGATCATGGAATACACTCATAACAAGGACAGATACAACATGTGCATGTTATCACCGAATAGGCTCATAACAAGGACAGATACAACATGTGCATGTTATCACCGAATAGGCTCATAACAAGGACAGATACAACATGTGCATGTTATCATGGAATAGGCTCATAACAAGGACAGATACAACATGTGCATGTTATCACCGAATAGGCTCATAACAAGGACAGATACAACATGTGCATGTTATCATGGAATACACTCATAACAAGGACAGATACAACATGTGCATGTTATCACCGAATAGGCTCCTAACTAGGGACAGATACAACATATGCATGTTATCACCGAATAGGCTCATAACAAGGACAGATACAACATGTGCATGTTATCACCGAATAGGCTCCTAACTAGGGACAGATACAACATGTGCATGTTATCACGGAATAGGCTCATAACAAGGACAGATACAACATGTGCATGTTATCATGGAATAGGCTCCTAACTAGGGACAGATACAACATGTGCATGTTATGACCGAATAGGCTCATAACTATGGACAGATACAACATGTGCATGTTATCATGGAATAGGCTCCTAACTAGGGACAGATACAACATGTGCATGTTATCATGGAATAGGCTCATACCGAGGACAGATACATCATGTGCATGTTATCATGGAATAGGCTCATAACAAGGACAGATACATCATGTGCATGTTATCATGGAATAGGCTCATAACAAGGACAGATACATCATGTGCATGTTATCATGGAATAGGCTCCTAACTAGGGACAGATACAACATGTGCATGTTATCACCGAATAGGCTCATAACAAGGACAGATACAACATGTGCATGTTATCATGGAATAGGCTGATAACAAGGACAGATACATCATGTGCATGTTATCACCGAATAGGCTCATAACTAAGGACAGATACAACATGTGCATGTTATCATGGAATAGGCTGATAACAAGGACAGATACAACATGTGCATGTTATCACCGAATAGGCTCCTAACTAGGGACAGATACAACATGTGCTTGTTATCACCGAATAGGCTCATAACAAGGACAGATACAACATGTGCATGTTATCACCGAATAGGCTCCTAACTAGGGACAGATACAACATATGCATGTTATCACCGAATAGACTCATAACAAGGACAGATACAACATGTGCATGTTATCACCGAATAGGCTCCTAACTAGGGACAGATACAACATGTGCATGTTATCACCGAATAGGCTCATAACAAGGACAGATACAACATGTGCATGTTATCATGGAATAGGCTCCTAACTATGGACAGATACAACATGTGCATGTTATGAGCGAATAGGCTCATAACTATGGACAGATACAACATGTGCATGTTATCATGGAATAGGCTCCTAACTAGGGACAGATACAACATGTGCATGTTATCACCGAATAGGCTCATAACAAGGACAGATACAACATGTGCATGTTATAATGGAATAGGCTCCTAACCAGGGACAGATACAACATATGCATGTTATCACCGAATAGGCTCATAACAAGGAGAGATACAACATGTGCATGTGTAGCAGTTTTTCTGTATAGCGCTTATGATATACAGAATATATCAAAGTTACAAAATCCATTAATAGCAAAGGGTTAAGAATATGTACCACAGGTGAAGGGATGCCAAAAAGGCACTACCAAGGGTCATTAGCGAACGTCCCAAACATTAACGTAAACGAGATACAATTAGTTTGGCAAGATCTTCAACATAAAGAAAAAAGAGCCTGCTATTGTATTTTTACAAAGTATCGGAAACCCGAGGGGTTTTGCCAGAGGGCAAAGTCTTGACTTAATGAAGTGAGGGCCATTATGGATGTTTGGGAAGCTCAAAAGGATAATGACTGAGGGACAGTAGGAGACAGGCATCGTTACGAGGGAGAGATACATGTAAGCAACACGGTGAAAGTTCGTTCCAGCGTTCCGTTAAACTGCATATTTCATTCTATTGAAAATTGTTCAGCAAAGCTTAAATGTGTAAAAAGAAAACAAATAAAGAGTTCTAACAAAACTACAATATCGCTCTCTGTAACCACCACGGATACCCGAGATTAAGACTCATGTGTGAGCAGCTGTAGGCACCCAGAATACGAAGCAGTCAATCGAGTGATATAAAATGCTTCAAATTGGCGCTCCAACGTGTGGCGTGAACTTCAGAGAACTTCAGGAATGCTGAGCGTGAACTTCAGAGAACTTCAGGAATGCTGAGCGTGAACTTCAGAGAACTTCAGGAATGCTGAGCGTGAACTTCAGAGAACTTCAGGAATGCTGAGCGTGAACTTCAGAGAACTTCAGGAATGCTGAGCGTGAACTTCAGAGAATTTCAGGAATGCTGAGCGAGAACTTCAGAGTACTTCAGGGAACCAGAATAAGGTATGCGGAGAACTTCAGGGAGCTGAACAACAAAGGCCGTGAACTCCAGGGAAGGTGACCCAGGACACAGCAGGAACGAGAGGATCCACATCGAATAGCAGTGCAGCAAGCTGATTAAGGTACTGAGTGAGAATTTTATCTACGTGTTGTAGTATATAGTCAATGTATTTAAGGAACGGGAAAATGATCGAGCAATTAGATATAAATATGGAAGTGCAGGAGGGTGATGATAGAGTGGGAGAAGGTGTATATAGTAATGTAGATCATGCAAGGGACAGAGTAGCTGAGACGAATATACAAAATCAGGGAGAAGAAACAGGGGGAAGCATGGAGACTAATGAAATATTAAAATCACTTATGTCAATGATGACGGGGTTAACAGAAAAGGTAGATCAGAGTCAGAAAGATTTAACGGGGTTAACAGAAAGTCAGAAAGAGATTAAGGAAAAGGTAGAAAAAAGTCAGAAAGATTTAACGGGTTTAACAGAAAAGGTAGATCAGAGTCAGAAAGATTTAACGGGTTTAACAGAAAAGGTAGAAAATACGAGGGAGAACTTAACAGCTGACTTAGTCAAAATAGGAAATAAGATTGAGAAACAACAGAAGGTTTTAGAAAATTTCAAGCAGGAAGTTAGAAATGAAATAGAAAATGTAAGAAGTGAGGTTAGAAATAATCAGGAAGAGGTTAAAATTGAAATTGAAAATGTACGAATTGAAATGAGGGAAAGTCAGGAACAGGTTAGGGAAGAGATTAAAACAGTTAATAAAAATGTAGAGAAAGAAAATAGAAAATTAAGGGAGGAAATAACTACTGAATTAGCTAAGGAAAGGGAAATTAATAGCAAGGAATTAGAAATCTGTAGGAAAAGATTAGAGCAATCAGAGAGGGAAACTAGGAGATTAGCTGTGAGTGTAGATGAAGTAAATGACAAACTGAAAGAAAGATTAAATAACATATGTATGTCTGACAATGTTAGTGATTCTGTGAGTAGTAACACTATTACGGTAGCAGCACGGGACGAAGCGATGCATAGTGCGTCAGCGGACATTCCGATGATAAATTTAAATGCTGGTACATCAGGTAATAGTAATACCAATGTCAATGTTAATGCACGCAATAGTCCACATTTGCAATGGCCCAACCATGTTTTGAATGAAATTTCACCACCAACCTTTGAAAACGAAGAATTTGATGACCCCAAGGCTTTTATAAATAGCATGCAAGAGTATTTTCTTGTAAAAGGTATTCCCGAGGAATATAAGATGACGGTTGTCAGAAAATGTTTTAAAGGCAACGCTTCAAACTGGTTAGAGTTATCAGTAGGATCAAGTAATGATTATCGGACATTTAAGGAAATTTTCTTAAATAGATATTGGGGAGCTAGCAGGCAGGCAAATATAAGACTGGAACTGAGTAATGGGAAATATAACCCGCATAAAGATCAATGCATGGTTAATTATTTTATGGCTATAGCTAGAAAATGTAAGATGCTTGACCCTCCGATGGGAGAAATAGAATTAATTAATTTAATAACCACACATTTTCCGGAAACAATTCAACACTATCTGATTATTGCGAAGCCGATAACAATAGCGGCAATGATTGACTTGTTAATCGCACTAGAAAGAAATAAGAGCCAAAACGAGGCAAGTAATGAGAGACCTTTTGGAAACAACCGATCTCCAACAAAAATTTTCGGGCAGGGGGCAGGTTCAGATGATGTCAGGAATTTTGATGCTCGGCAACGGTATCATGGCCCGGTCCCTAAAAACAATAATTACCACCGGAAAAATAATTTTGAGCCTCAGGATAGGAGACATAATTTTGAGCCTCAGGATAGAAGAAATAATTTTGAGCCTCAGGATAATAGAAGAAGGGTTGAGAATTATCCACGGGAAAGAAACCCTCAAATTAATTACGTACAGGCAAATAGATATTACGGAGATAGAAGGGGGAGGTACACTAGGAATCGATTTCCTTCGGGAAATAATTATCACCATGATAATAATTGGTACAGACCGAATTCCCCTAGGCAAGAAGAAAGAAATGGGAATAGCAGAATTTCTCCAAATCCGGAAGAAAGGGTAGACGCTATAAACGCGGTAAAAAGATTGGAAGAAACAAATTTTCACCAGGATTCAAACCCGGGACCTTCATATAATGGGAATGGGACAGGAGCCATTAGTAAGGTTTCGGAAAACTCCAAACCCAGTCAACTTCGCCTTCAGTGAAGATTGGGAATGATGAATGTTCTTATTATGGGAAGTACTTCGAAAATAAGGGACAGAGAAGGCAATGTTTGATCGAAAAACATAAAGAAAATACAGAGAATGAAATTTTAATTGATCCGCCAAGAATAAATATTGGTATTAACGGGAAATTATTTCAGGCTATTATTGATACAGGCGCTAATACTACTGTGTGTTCCCAAAATTTTTTTGAAAATTTAGTGAGTAGTGGTGTAAAATTATTATCTTTGCCAGTTTATGGGATATATTGCTCTGTAGCGGTAGGTAAAAGGAAAGAAAGGGTAAAATTTCAAGTGATGGTAAAGGTCGAGATCGCACATAAATGCATTGAAATATTATTTTTGGTTGTACCCAGGCTTGTTTTTGACGTAATAATCGGTTGCGATAGTCTTTATGCTTGGAATTCCATCATAGATTTTGAAAATAGAAGTTTTAAGTTTGAAACAGGACCTGACACCATAATTGTACCATTTTTAGACCATACTTCGAGGATAATTGTACGGGATCAGGCAGAGGAAGAAATGGAGGGGGAAACATTCTTTGTCGAGGTAATAAATATTGGAGCGATGGAATTAGCAGAATTAAAAGTTGGGAACTACGATGAAATAGAGGAACAAAATATTGTGAGTAGAGGTAATTATTTCTGTGATTTTGACGAAGAAAAGAAACCCCGAGAAAACCCAAAATTTAACTTGAAGAATAGTAATATAAATGAGTACGACGAAAGAAAGGACTGTGTCAAGATAGAAAATTTAATAGAATCTAAGGTGAACCAAGCTGAGAGACTAAATGAGGAACAAAAAGGAAAATTACGGGAACTTTTAATAGAAAACAGGGAGGTATTCTCGGAAAAGCCTGGAAGATGTAACTGTTACACACATTCGTTTGAACTAGCGAATATTAAACCATATTCCCATAAAGCCAGAGCAATCCCATGTACAATTAGAGAGGAAGTTGATCAGGTCATTAAAACCATGTTAGATGATGATATAATTGAAGTGTCCAACTCCGAGTATATAAATCCATTATGTATCGTTTATAAAAGTGATGGCAAAGTTAGAGTAACATTAGACGCTAGAAAGTTAAACGCTTATTGTAAGCCAGATCGCTTCAGACCCGAAAGTGTTGAGATCATTTTAAATAAATTGCGAAGAGGAAAATTCTTTTCGGCGTTGGATCTGACGTCATCTTTTTGGCAAATACCGTTAAGAAAGGACTTAAGAAAATATACTTCGTTTTTACACGGGGGTATATTATATAATTTCACAGTGTGCGCATTCGGTATGAACACCAGCAGTAGTGCACTATTAAGAGCGCTGTATAATATTTTTGGCGAGACGATAAAGAAATTTGTGGCACAATATGTTGATGATTTTCTCATATTCTCCGAAAGCATTGAAGAACATATGGATCATTTGCGGTACGTCTTAAGTAAATTAAAGAAGGCAGGCATGACAGTTAAGCCTAACAAAACAGCTTTCTTTGTCCAGAAAACAGAATTCTTAGGATATATTATTTCAGAAGAAGGAATCAGGCCAAATCCCGCTAGAATCGAAAGTATCGATAAGATTCCCGCACCGAAAAACATAAAACAATTAAGAAGATTTTTGGGTATTTTGAACTACCAATCTAGATTTATCATTGATTTTGCTTCGGTAGTAGCTCCATTAAGAGAACTATTGAGAAAGGAAACAAAATGGAGATGGGGAACAGAAGAAGAAATGGCTTTTGAGAAAGTTAAAAGATTATTCGCAACCTCTATTTTATTAGAGAAACCCCGCGAAGATCTTCCATATATTATATTTACTGATGCTTCCAGCCAAGGATACGGAGCTATTTTAGTCCAGATAGACCAATCAGGAAATAAGCATTTGATTACAGTTGCATCACGTGGTCTCTCTAGAACGGAATCCCAAGCTTGCACCACAGAAAAGGAAATAGCCGCCATTCATTTCGCCTTAATAAAATTTCGAGAATATGTATTTAACCGCCAGATAATAGTATACACTGATCATGTAAGTTTAGCCTTTATAAATTCTTGCAAACTGACGAATACCCGAATCTCAAGATACATTCACGAGATAACATCTCACAAGATCGAGATAAGACATATACCGGGTAAAGAAAATACCTTTAGTGATTTGTTATCCAGAATGAAGGAAAACTGGCCCATACCAGATACTCTTAATGACAGTAAGCATGACGTCACACTTTTGTACCTGGACACTGCAGAAGGACAAAAGTTATCGAAACAATTAATTAAGATAGCTGAGCTGCAAACTGAAGATGAAGAAATTCAGAAATTAAAGAAAAATGCAAAACCTATCGTAGAAAACATGCCCGATACTGTGGGAATATATAATGGTAAATTGTATAAGTTGCATGGTAGGTTTGAGCCAAAATGGAAAATCATGGTTCCAAAGTCTATACAGAAAATGTTAATCCTAGCATATCACAAAGCACTGGCCCACACAGGAAGTGAGCGGTTAACATTAATCATAAGTGAAAATTTCTATATAAAGCAACTTGCCCGAAAAGTGAGAATAGTATGTTCAACTTGTGAGTTATGCCAAAAGGCCAAGCACTTCAATGTGAAATATCATATAGAACCGCAGGCAATTATTAGAGACCGAAAGAATGCCTTAGTGACGGCCGACGCACACGGGGAGATGCCCCGGGGACAATACGGGTGTAGATACATATTTGTACTATATGATGTCTTCTCAAAGTTCGTAAAAATTTATCCCGTTAGGAATATAACAAGCAAAACTTGTGTAGGCAAGATCATAAATGAGTACATTCCAAAATATGGGCAAATAGAAGCCGTATTAACCGATAATGCTACAGTACATCGTAGCAAAATTTTCAGAGAAACTCTAAGTAGCCACCAGATAAAACTATATCATTGTTCTTATTACTTTCCTTCAGGGAATCCGACAGAGCGGATATTAAGAGAAATAGGGACTTATTTTCGAGTGCTTACTCATAATAATCATCGAAACTGGGTAAAGTATTGTCCCATCATAGAGAAAATTATTAATAATACTGTAAATACTACAACTGGTTTTGCACCGATACAGATAATGCAGGGAATTGACCCTGAACCCATTTTTAAAAATACTCCAAGAACGATTGAGAGAAGTCAGCCATTATCAGAGGAACAAAGGGCTAAGATCGTTTTTGACAGATTGCAAGAAAAAGCGGAAAAGAGGAAATCAAAAATCAAGAAACGTAAAAATAAATGGAATCCTCAGGTAGGAGATCTAGTCCTCGCTAGGGATTATAAGTTATCCAATGCGTTAAGGGGGAGAAGTCATAGATTAGAACTATTATATAAAGGTCCGGTAATGATTACTGAGAAATTCGGAGAGCATACTTATGAATTAGTGGACTTAAAAACAAACAAATCGATTGGGAGATGGCATAAGCAGCTAATAAGACCGTATAGAAATTCCTCAAATAGTATCGAAAAGTAAGAAAAGAAATGGTGAGAAGTAGTTGAAAGAATGGTTGGATCATGAAAATGAGGGCCTAATTGTTTCTATGTAAACTTGTAAATAACTGTAAGAATAACGTAATTAATATTAAGCAAAGTGAATATATCGAAAAAAACAGTGAAGTGGATAATGTGCGTGTGAAAAAAGAAAAAAAAAAAAAAAAAAAAAAATCAAATTAAAAGTGAAACCAGCAGAACAATCCATAACCATAAAAGACTTTTGATAAAAATAATTATATAGAATCAGAAGATCAATGTAAGAAGAAACATGTAAAATAATATTAAATCACTATGTAGTATTAAAAATATAACCCTATGTGTGTTGAGTGCTGATTTGTGTAATGTAAATATGTGAAGGGTATTCTATGTACAAGCTATGTCTTTAAGAATTTGAGTGTAAACCCTTTTAAGTATTTGTATGTAATTGACGAAAGATTTGCTGAACAATCGCGAAATTTTAACAAGAAAATGATTTTCGGGCAAGACATATACCTTATCATATTCTTACATAATATGATAATGTATATGGGGGGCATTTGTAGCAGTTTTTCTGTATAGCGCTTATGATATACAGAATATATCAAAGTTACAAAATCCATTAATAGCAAAGGGTTAAGAATATGTACCACAGGTGAAGGGATGCCAAAAAGGCACTACCAAGGGTCATTAGCGAACGTCCCAAACATTAACGTAAACGAGATACAATTAGTTTGGCAAGATCTTCAACATAAAGAAAAAAGAGCCTGCTATTGTATTTTTACAAAGTATCGGAAACCCGAGGGGTTTTGCCAGAGGGCAAAGTCTTGACTTAATGAAGTGAGGGCCATTATGGATGTTTGGGAAGCTCAAAAGGATAATGACTGAGGGACAGTAGGAGACAGGCATCGTTACGAGGGAGAGATACATGTAAGCAACACGGTGAAAGTTCGTTCCAGCGTTCCGTTAAACTGCATATTTCATTCTATTGAAAATTGTTCAGCAAAGCTTAAATGTGTAAAAAGAAAACAAATAAAGAGTTCTAACAAAACTACAATATCGCTCTCTGTAACCACCACGGATACCCGAGATTAAGACTCATGTGTGAGCAGCTGTAGGCACCCAGAATACGAAGCAGTCAATCGAGTGATATAAAATGCTTCACATGTTATCATGGAATACACTCCTAACTAGGGACAGATACGACATGTGCATGTTATGACCGAATAGGCTCATAACAAATACAGATACAACATGTGCATGTTATCACCGAATAGGCTCATAACAAGGACAGATACAACATGTGCATGTTATCACCGAATAGGCTCATAACAAGGACAGATACAACATGTGCATGTTATCAACGAATAGGCTCATAACAAGGACAGATACAACATGTGCATTTTATCATGGAATACACTCCTAACTGGGGAGGGTTACAACATGTGCATGTTATCATGGAATACACTCCTAACTATGGACAGATACAAGATGTTCATGTTATCATGGAATACACTCCTAACTAGGGACAGATACAACATGTGCATGTTATCACCGAATAGGCTCATAACAAGGACAGATTTAACATGTGCATGTTATCACCGAATAGGCTCATAACAAGGACAGATACAACATGTGCATGTTATCACCGAATAGGCTCCTAACTAGGGACAGATACAACATGTGCATGTTATTACCGAATAGGCTCATAACAAGGACAGCTACAACATGTGCATGTTATCATGGAATAGGCTCCTAACTAGGGACAGATACAACATGTGCATGTTATCACCGAATAGGCTCATAACTATGGACAGATACAACATGTGCATGTTATCATGGAATAGGCTCATAACAAGGACAGATACAACATGTGCATGTTATCATGGAATAGGCTCCTAACTATGGACAGATACAACATGTGCATGTTATGACCGAATAGGCTCATAACTATGGACAGATATAATATGTGCATGTTATCATGGAATAGGCTCATAACAAGGACAGATACAACATGTGCATGTTATCACCGAATAGGCTGATAACTATGGACAGATACAATATCTGCATGTTATCGTGGAATAGGCTCATAACAAGGACAGATACAACATGTGCATGTTATCATGGAATAGGCTCATAACAAGGACAGATACATCATGTGCATGTTATCATGGAATAGGCTCATAACAAGGACAGATACATCATGTGCATGTTATCATGCAATAGGCTCCTAACTAGGGACAGATACATGTGCATGTTATCATGGAATAGGCTCATAACAAGCACAGATACAACATGTGCATGTTATCATGGAATACACTCATAACAAGGACAGATACAACATGTGCATGTTATCACCGAATAGGCTCATAACAATGACAGATACAACATGTGCATGTTATCACCGAATAGGTTCCTAACTAGGGACAGATACAACATGTGCATGTTATCACCGAATAGGCTCATAACAAGGACAGATACAACATGTGCATGTTATCACCGAATAGGCTCATAACAAGGACAGATACAACATGTACATGTTATCACCGAATAGGCTCATAACAAGGACAGATACAACGTGTGCATGTTATCACCGAATAGGCTCCTAACTAGGGACAGATACAACATATGGAGGTTATCACCGAATAGGCTCCTAACTAGGGACAGATACAACATGTGCATGTTATCACCGAATAGGCTCATAACAAGGACAGATTTAACATGTGCATGTTATCACCGAATAGGCTCATAACAAGGACAGATTTAACATGTGCATGTTATCACCGAATAGGCTCATAACAAGGACAGATACATCATGTGCATGTTATCACCGAATAGGCTCATAACAAGGACAGATACAACATATGCATGTTATCACCGAATAGGCTCATAACAAGGACAGATACAACATGTGCATGTTATCATGGAATAGGCTCATAACAAGGACAGATACAACATGTGCACTTTATCACCGAATAGGCTCATAACAAGGACAGATACATCATGTGCACGTTATCACCGAATAGGCTCATAACAAGGACAGATACAACATATGCATGTTATCACCGAATAGGGTCATAACAAGGACAGATACAACATGTGCATGTTATCATGGAATAGGCTCCTAACTAGGGACAGATACAACATGTGCATGTTATCACCGAAAGGGCTCATAACAAGGGACAGATACAACATGTGCATGTTATCACCGAATAGGCTCCTAACTGGGGACAGATACAACATGTGCATGTTATCACCGAATAGGCTCATAACAAGGACAGATACAACATGTGCATGTTATCACCGAATAGGCTCCTAACTAGGGACAGATACAACATGTGCATGTTATTACCCAATAGGCTCATAACAAGGACAGCTACAACATGTGCATGTTATCATGGAATAGGCTCCTAACTAGGGACAGATACAACATGTGCATGTTATCACCGAATAGGCTCATAACTATGGACAGATACAACATGTGCATGTTATCATGGAATAGGCTCGTAACTATGGACAGATACAACATGTGCATGTTATGACCGAATAGGCTCATAACTATGAACAGATACAATATGTGCATGTTATCATGGAATAGGCACATAACAAGGACAGATACAACATGTGCATGTTATCACCGAATAGGCTGATAACTACGGACAGATACAATATGTGCATGTTATCATGGAATAGGCTCATAACAAGGACAGATACAACATGTGCATGTTATCATGGAATAGGCTCATAACAAGGACAGATACATCATGTGCATGTTATCATGGAATAGGCTCATAACAAGGACAGATACATCATGTGCATGTTATCATGGAATAGGCTCCTAACTAGGGACAGATACAACATGTGCATGTTATCATGCAATAGGCTCATAACAAGGACAGATACAACATGTGCATGTTATCATGGAATACACTCATAACAAGGACAGATACAACATGTGCATGTTATCACCGAATAGGCTCATAACAAGGACAGATACAACATGTGCATGTTATCACCGAATAGGCTCATAACAAGGACAGATACAACATGTGCATGTTATCATGGAATAGGCTCATAACAAGGACAGATACAACATGTGCAGGTTATCACCGAATAGGCTCATAACTATGGACAGATACAACATGTGCATGTTATCTTGGAATAGGCTCATAACAAGGACAGATACAAGATGTGCACGTTATCTCCGAATAGGCTCATAACAAGGACAGATACAACATGTGCATGTTATCACCGAATAGGCTCATAACAAGGACAGATACAACATGTGCATGTTATCATGGAATAGGCTCATAACAAGGACAGATACAACATGTGCATGTTATCACCGAATAGGCTGATAACTAGGGACAGATACAACATGTGCATGTTATCATGGAATAGGCTCATAACAAGGACAGATACAACATGTGCATGTTATCATGGAATAAGCTCATAACAAGGACAGATACAACATGTGCATGTTATCATGGAATAGGCTCATAACAAGGACAGATACAACATGTGCATGTTATCATGGAATAGGCTCATAACAAGGACAGATACATCATGTGCATGTTATCATGGAATAGGCTCATAACAAGGACAGATACATCTTGTGCATGTTATCATGGAATAGGCTCCTAACTAGGGACAGATACAACATGTGCATGTTATCATGGAATAGGCTCATAACAAGGACAGATACAACATGTGCATGTTATCATGGAATACACTCATAACAAGGACAAATACAACATGTGCATGTTATCACCGAATAGGCTCATAACAAGGACAGATACAACATGTGCATGTTATCACCGAATAGGCTCATAACAAGGACAGATACAACATGTGCATGTTATCATGGAATAGGCTCATAACAAGGACAGATACAACATGTGCATGTTATCACCGAATAGGCTCATAACTATGGACAGATACAACATGTGCATGTTATCATGGAATAGGCTCATAGCAAGGACAGATACAAGATGTGCACGTTATCACCGAATAGGCTCATAACAAGGACAGATACAACATGTGCATGTTATCATCGAATAGGCTGATAACTAGGGACAGATACAACATGTGCATGTTATCACCGAATAGGCTCATAACAAGGACAGATACGACATGTGCATGTTATCATGGAATAGGCTCATAACAAGGACAGATACAACATGTGCATGTTATCATGGAATAGGCTCATAACAAGGACAGATACAACATGTGCATGTTATCATGGAATACACTCATAACAAGGACAGATACAACATGTGCATGTTATCACCGAATAGGCTCATAACAAGGACAGATACAACATGTGCATGTTATCACCGAATAGGCTCATAACAAGGACAGATACAACATGTGCATGTTATCATGGAATAGGCTCATATCAAGGACAGATACAACATGTGCATGTTATCACCGAATAGGCTGATAACAAGGACAGATACAACATGTGCATGTTATCACCGAATAGGCTCATAACAAGAACAGATACAACATGTGCATGTTATCATGGAATAGGCTCATAACAAGGACAGATACAACATGTGCATGTTATGACCTAATAGGCTCATAACAAGGACAGGAACAACATGTGCATGTTATCACCGAATAGGCTCATAACAAGGACACATACAACATGTGCATGTTATCATGGAATAGGCTCATAACAAGGACAGATACAACATGTGCATGTTATCACCGAATAGGCTCATAACAAGGACAGATACAACATGTGCATGTTATCATGGAATAGGCTCATAACAAGGACAGATACAACATGTGCATGTTATCGTGGAATAGGCTCATAACAAGGACAGATACAACATGTGCAAGTTATCACCGAATAGGCTCATAACTAGGGACAGATACAACATGTGCATGTTATCACCGAATAGGCTCATAACTAGGGACAGATACAACATGTGCATGTTATCACCGAATAGGCTCATAACAAGGACAGATACAACATGTGCATGTTATCATGGAATAGGCTCATAACAAGGACAGATACAACATGTGCATGTTATCACCGAATAGGCTCATAACTAGGGACAGATACAACATGTGCATGTTATCATGGAATAGGCTCATAACAAGGACAGATACAACATGTGCATGTTATCATGGAATAGGCTCATAACAAGGACAGATACAACATGTGCATGTTATCACCGAATAGGCTCATAACTATGGACAGATACAACATGTGCATGTTATCTTGGAATAGGCTCATAACAAGGACAGATACAAGATGTGCACGTTATCACCGAATAGGCTCATAACAAGGACAGATACAACATGTGCATGTTTTCACCGAATAGGCTCATAACAAGGACAGATACAACATGTGCATGTTATCATGGAATAGGCTCATAACAAGGACAGATACAACATGTGCATGTTATCACCGAATAGGCTGATAACTAGGGACAGATGCAACATGTGCATGTTATCATGGAATAGGCTCATAACAAGGACAGATACAACATGTGCATGTTATCATGGAATAGGCTCATAACAAGGACAGATACAACATGTGCATGCTATCATGGAATAGGCTCATAACAAGGACAGATACAACATGTGCATGTTATCATGGAATAGGCTCATAACAAGGACAGATACATCATGTGCATGTTATCATGGAATAGGCTCATAACAAGGACAGATACATCATGTGCATGTTATCATGGAATAGGCTCCTAACTAGGGACAGATACAACATGTGCATGTTATCATGGAATAGGCTCATAACAAGGACAGATACAACATGTGCATGTTATCATGGAATACACTCATAACAAGGACAGATACAACATGTGCATGTTATCACCGAATAGGCTCATAACAAGGACAGATACAACATGTGCATGTTATCATGGAATAGGCTCATAACAAGGACAGATACAACACGTGCATGTTATCACCGAATAGGCTCATAACTATGGACAGATACAACATGTGCATGTTATCATGGAATAGGCTCATAACAAGGACAGATACAAGATGTGCACGTTATCACCGAATAGGCTCATAACAAGGACAGATACAACATGTGCATGTTATCACCGAATAGGCTCATAACTATGGACAGATACAACATGTGCATGTTATCTTGGAATAGGCTCAAACAAGGACAGATACAAGATGTGCACGTTATCACCGAATAGGCTCATAACAAGGACAGATACAACATGTGCATGTTATCACCGAATAGGCTGATAACTAGGGACAGATACAACATGTGCATGTTATCATGGAATAGGCTCATAACAAGGACAGATACAACATGTGCATGTTATCATGGAATAGGCCCATAACAAGGACAGATACAACATGTGCATGTTATCATGGAATAGGCTCATAACAAGGACAGATACAACATGTGCATGTTATCATGGAATAGGCTCATAACAAGGACAGATACATCATGTGCATGTTATCATGGAATAGGCTCATAACAAGGACAGATACATCATGTGCATGTTATCATGGAATATGTTCCTAACTAGGGACAGATACAACATGTGCATGTTATCATGGAATAGGCTCATAACAAGGACAGATACAACATGTGCATGTTTTCATGGAATACACTCATAACAAGGACAGATACAACATGTGCATGTTATCACCGAATAGGCTCATAACAAGGACAGATACAACATGTGCATGTTATCACCGAATAGGCTCATAACAAGGACAGATACAACATGTGCATGTTATCATGGAATAGGCTCATAACAAGGACAGATACAACATGTGCATGTTATCACCGAATAGGCTGATAACTAGGGACAGATACAACATGTGCATGTTATCATGGAATAGGCTCATAACAAGGACAGATACAACATGTGCATGTTATCATGGAATAGGCTCATAACAAGGACAGATACAACATGTGCATGTTATCATGGAATAGGCTCATAACAAGGACAGATACAACATGTGCATGTTATCATGGAATAGGCTCATAACAAGGACAGATACATCTTGTGCATGTTATCATGGAATAGGCTCCTAACTAGGGACAGATACAACATGTGCATGTTATCATGGAATAGGCTCATAACAAGGACAGATACAACATGTGCATGTTATCATGGAATACACTCATAACAAGGACAGATACAACATGTGCATGTTATCACCGAATAGGCTCATAACAAGGACAGATACAACATGTGCATGTTATCACCGAATAGGCTCATAACAAGGACAGATACAACATGTGCATGTTATCATGGAATAGGCTCATAACAAGGACAGATACAACATGTGCATGTTATCACCGAATAGGCTCATAACTATGGACAGATACAACATGTGCATGTTATCATGGAATAGGCTCATAACAAGGACAGATACAAGATGTGCACGTTATCACCGAATAGGCTCATAACAAGGACAGATACAACATGTGCATGTTATCACCGAATAGGCTGATAACTAGGGACAGATACAACATGTGCATGTTATCACCGAATAGGCTCATAACAAGGACAGATACAACATGTGCATATTATCATGGAATAGGCTCATAACAAGGACAGATACAACATGTGCATGTTATCATGCAATAGGCTCATAACAAGGACAGATACAACATGTGCATGTTATCATGGAATACACTCATAACAAGGACAGATACAACATGTGCATGTTATCACCGAATAGGCTCATAACAAGGACAGATACAACATGTGCATGTTATCACCGAATAGGCTCATAACAAGGACAGATACAACATGTGCATGTTATCATGGAATAGGCTCATATCAAGGACAGATACAACATGTGCATGTTATCACCGAATAGGCTGATAACAAGGACAGATACAACATGTGCATGTTATCACCGAATAGGCTCATAACAAGAACAGATACAACATGTGCATGTTATCATGGAATAGGCTCATAACAAGGACAGATACAACATGTGCATGTTATGACCTAATAGGCTCATAACAAGGACAGGAACAACATGTGCATGTTATCACCGAATAGGCTCATAACAAGGACAGATACAACATGTGCATGTTATCATGGAATAGGCTCATAACAAGGACAGATACAACAAGTGCATGTTATCACCGAATAGGCTCATAACAAGGACAGATACAACATGTGCATGTTATCATGGAATAGGCTCATAACAAGGACAGATACAACATGTGCATGTTATCATGGAATAGGCTCATAACAAGGACAGATACAACATGTGCAAGTTATCACCGAATAGGCTCATAACTAGGGACAGATACAACATGTGCATGTTATCACCGAATAGGCTCATAACAAGGACAGATACAACATGTGCATGTTATCATGGAATAGGCTCATAACAAGGACAGATACAACATGTGCATGTTATCACCGAATAGGCTCATAACTAGGGACAGATACAACATGTGCATGTTATCATGGAATAGGCTCATAACAAGGACAGATACAACATGTGCATGTTATCATGGAATAGGCTCATAACAAGGACAGATACAACATGTGCATGTTATCACCGAATAGGCTCATAACTATGGACAGATACAACATGTGCATGTTATCTTGGAATAGGCTCATAACAAGGACAGATACAAGATGTGCACGTTATCACCGAATAGGCTCATAACAAGGACAGATACAACATGTGCATGTTATCACCAAATAGGCTCATAACAAGGACAGATACAACATGTGCATGTTATCATGGAATAGGCTCATAACAAGGACAGATACAACATGTGCATGTTATCACCGAATAGGCTGATAACTAGGGACAGATACAACATGTGCATGTTATCATGGAATAGGCTCATAACCAGGACAGATACAACATGTGCATGTTATCATGGAATAGGCTCATAACAAGGACAGATACAACATGTGCATGCTATCATGGAATAGGCTCATAACAAGGACAGATACAACATGTGCATGTTATCATGGAATAGGCTCATAACAAGGACAGATAAATCATGTGCATGTTATCATGGAATAGGCACATAACAAGGACAGATACATCATGTGCATGTTATCATGGAATAGGCTCCTAACTAGGGACAGATACAACATGTGCATGTTATCATGCAATAGGCTCATAACAAGGACAGATACAACATGTGCATGTTATCATGGAATACACTCATAACAAGGACAGATATAACATGTGCATGTTATCACCGAATAGGCTCATAACAAGGACAGATACAACATGTGCATGTTATCACCGAATAGGCTCATAACAAGGACAGATACAACATTTGCATGTTATCATGGAATAGGCTCATAACAAGGACAGATACAACATGTGCATGTTATCACCGAATAGGCTCATAACTATGGACAGATACAACATGTGCATGTTATCATGGAATAGGCTCATAACAAGGACAGATACAAGATGTGCACGTTATCACCGAATAGGCTCATAACAAGGACAGATACAACATGTGCATGTTATCACCGAATAGGCTCATAACTATGGACAGATACAACATGTGCATGTTATCTTGGAATAGGCTCATAACAAGGACAGATACAAGATGTGCACGTTATCACCGAATAGGCTCATAACAAGGACAGATACAACATGTGCATGTTATCACCGAATAGGCTCATAACAAGGACAGATACAACATGTGCATGTTATCATGGAATAGGTTCATAACAAGGACAGATACAACATGTGCATGTTATCACCGAATAGGCTGATAACTAGGGACAGATACAACATGTGCATGTTATCATGGAATAGGCTCATAACAAGGACAGATACAACATGTGCATGTTATCATGGAATAGGCTCATAACAAGGACAGATACAACATGTGCATGTTATCATGGAATAGGCTCATAACAAGGACAGATACAACATGTGCATGTTATCATGGAATAGGCTCATAACAAGGACAGATACATCATGTGCATGTTATCATGGAATAGGCTCATAACAAGGACAGATACATCATGTGCATGTTATCATGCAATATGCTCCTAACTAGGGACAGATACATGTGCATGTTATCATGGAATAGGCTCATAACAAGGACAGATACAACATGTGCATGTTATCATGGAATACACTCATAACAAGGATTTACAACATGTGCATGTTACCACCGAATAGGCTCATAACAAGGACAGATACAACATGTGCATGTTATCACCGAATAGGCTCATAACAAGGACAGATTCAACATGTGCATGTTATCATGGAATAGGCTCATAACAAGGACAGATACAACATGTGCATGTTATCACCGAATAGGCTCATAACTATGGACAGATACAACATGTGCATGTTATCATGGAATAGGCTCATAACAAGGACAGATACAAGATGTGCACGTTATCACCGAATAGGCTCATAACAAGGACAGATACAACATGTGCATGTTATCACCGAATAGGCTCATAACAAGGACAGATACAACATGTGCTTGTTATCATGGAATAGGCTCATAACAAGGACAGATACAACATGTGCATGTTATCACCGAATAGGCTGATAACTAGGGACAGATACAACATGTGCATGTTATCATGGAATAGGCTCATAACAAGGACAGATACAACATGTGCATGTTATCATGGAATAGGCTCATAACAAGGACAGATACAACATGTGCATGTTATCATGGAATAGGCTCATAACAAGGACAGATACAGCATGTGCATGTTATCATGGAATACACTCATAACAAGGACAGATACAACATGTGCATGTTATCACCGAATAGGCTCATAACAAGGACAGATACAACATGTGCATGTTATCACCGAATAGGCTCATAACAAGGACAGATACAACATGTGCATGTTATCATGGAATAGGCTCATATCAAGGACAGATACAACATGTGCATGTTATCACCGAATAGGCTGATAACAAGGACAGATACAACATGTGCATGTTATCACCGAATAGGCTCATAACAAGAACAGATACAACATGTGCATGTTATCATGGAATAGGCTCATAACAAGGACAGATACAACATGTGCATGTTAATACCTAATAGGCTCATAACAAGGACAGGAACAACATGTGCATGTTATCACCGAATAGGCTCATAACAAGGACAGATACAACATGTGCATGTTATCATGGAATAGGCTCATAACAAGGACAGATACAACATGTGCATGTTATCACCGAATAGGCTCATAACAAGGACAGATACAACATGTGCATGTTATCATGGAATAGGCTCATAACAAGGACAGATACAACATGTGCATGTTATCATGGAATAGGCTCATAACAAGGACAGATACAACATGTGCAAGTTATCACCGAATAGGCTCATAACTAGGGACAGACACAACATGTGCATGTTATCACCGAATAGGCTAATAACTAGGGACAGATACAACATGTGCATGTTATCACCGAATAGGCTCATAACAAGGACAGATACAACATGTGCATGTTATCATGGAATAGGCTCATAACAAGGGCAGATACAACATGTGCATGTTATCACCGAATAGGTTCGTAACAAGGACAGATACATCATGTGCATGTTATCACCGAATAGGCTCATAACAAGGACAGATACATCATGTGCATGTTATCACCGAAAAGGCTCATAACAAGGACAGATACAACATGTGCATGTTATCATGGAATAGGCTCATAACTAGGGACAGATACAACATGTGCATGTTATCATGGAATAGGCTCCTAACTAGGGACAGATACAACATGTGCATGTTATCACCGAATAGGCTCCTCAGCAATAGTAGCACCAGCAGCATTAGCACCAGCAGCAGCAGTAGTAGCACCAGCAGCAGTAGCACCAGCACCAGCACCAGCAGTGGTAGTAGCACCAGCAGTAGTAGCACCAGCTGTAGTAGCACCAGCAGCAGCAGTAGCACCAGCAGTAGTAGCACCGGCAGTAGTAGTAGCACCAGTAGTAGTAGCACCAGCAGCAGCAGTAGTAGCACCAGCAGTAGTAGCACCAGCAGCAGTAGCACCAGCAGTAGCAGTAGCACCAGCAGTAGCAGTAGCACCAGCAGTAGCAGTAGCACCAGCACCAGCAGTAGTAGCACCAGCAGTAGTAGTAGCACCAGCAGTAGTAGCACCAGCAGCAGTAGCACCAGCAGTAGTAGCACCAGCAGTAGTAGAAGCACCAGCAGTAGTAGCACCAGTAGCATTAGCACCAGCAGCAGTAGGAGCACCAGCATCAGCAGCAGTAGCAGCACCAGCACCAGCAGTAGCAGCAGTAGTAGCACCAGCAGCAGTAGTAGCACCAGCACCAGTAGTAGTAGCAGTAGTAGCACCAGCACCAGCAGTAGTAGCAGCAGTAGCACCAGCAGCAGTAGCAGCACCAGCACCAGCAGCAGTAGCAGCACCAGCACCAGCAGCAGTAGTAGCACCAGCAGTAGTAGAAGCACCAGCACCAGCAGCACTAGCAGCACCAGCACCAGCAGCAGTAGCAGCACCAGCACCAGCAGCAGCACCAGTAGCAGCAGCAGTAGTAGCACCAGCACCAGCACCAGTAGCAGCACCAGCACCAGTAGCAGCACCAGCACCAGTAGCAGCACCAGCACCAGCACCAGCACCAGTAGCAGCACGAGCACCAACACCAGCGGCAGTAGTAGCACCAGCAGCAGCAGTAGCACCAGCACCAGCACCAGTAGCAGCACCAGCACCAGCACCAGTAGTAGCACTTGCAGCAGTAGTAGCACCAGCACCAGTAGCAGCACCAGCACCAGCGGCAGTAGTAGCACCAGCAGCAGTAGTAGCACCAGCAGCAGTAGCAGCACCAGCACCAGTAGCAGCACCAGCACCAGCAGCAGTAGTAGCACCAGCACCAGCACCAGCAGCAGCAGTAGCACCAGCACCAGCACCAGTAGCAGCACCAGCACCAGCAGCAGTAGTAGCACCAGCACCAGCAGCAGTAGTAGCACCAGCACCAGCAGCAGCACCAGCACCAGCGGTAGTAGCAGCACCAGCACCAGCAGCAGCACCAGCACCAGCGGCAGTAGCAGCACCAGCACCACCAGCAGTAGCAGGAGTAGTAGCACCAGCACCAGCAGCAGTAGTAGCACCAGCACCAGCAGCAGCACCAGCACCAGCGGCAGAAGCAGCACCAGCACCAGCAGCAGTAGCAGGAGTAGTAGCACCAGCAGCAGCACCAGCACCAGCAGCAGCACCAGCACCAGCAGCAGTAGTAGCACCAGCACCAGCACCAGTAGTAGCACCAGCAGCAGTAGCAGCACCAGCAGCAGTAGTAGCACCAGCACCAGCAGCAGTAGTAGTACCAGCACCAGCAGCAGTAGCAGCACCAGCACCAGCAGCAGTAGCACCAGCACCAGCAGTAGCACCAGCACCAGCAGCAGTAGTAGCACCAGCACCAGCAGCAGTAGTAGCACCAGCACCAGCAGCAGTATTAGCACCAGCACCAGTAGTAGCACCAGCAGCAGTAGTAGTAGTAGCACCAGCACCAGTAGCAGCACCAGCACCAGCAGCAGTAGTAGCACCAGCACCAGCACCAGTAGTAGCACCAGCAGTAGTAGCAGCACCAGCACCAGCAGCAGTAGCAGCACCAGCACCAGCACCAGTAGTAGCACCAGCAGCAGTAGCAGTAGCAGCACCAGCACCAGCAGCAGTAGCAGCACCAGCAGCAGTAGCAGTACCAGCACCAGCACCAGTAGTAGCACCAGCACCACCAGCAGTAGCAGCACCAGCACCAGCAGCAGTAGCAGCACCAGCACCAGCAGCAGTAGCAGCACCAGCACCAGCAGCAGTAGTAGCACCAGCACCAGCAGCAGTAGTAGTAGCACCAGCACCAGCAGCAGTAGTAGCACCAGCACCAGCAGCAGTAGCAGCACCAACAGCAGTAGCACCAGCACCAGCAGCAGTAGCAGCACCAGCACCAGCAGCAGTAGTAGCACCAGCACCAGCAGCGGTAGTAGCACCAGCACCAGCAGCAGTAGCAGCACCAGCACCAGCAGCAGTAGCAGCACCAGCACCAGCAGCAGTAGCAGCACCAGCACCAGCAGCAGTAGTAGCACCAGCAGCAGCGCCAGCACCAGCAGCAGTAGTAGCACCAGCAGCAGTAGCACCAGCACCAGCAGCAGTAGTAGCACCAGCAGCAGTAGCACCAGCACCAGCAGCAGTAGCAGCACCAGCACCAGCAGCAGTAGTAGCACCAGCACCAGCAGCAGTAGTAGCACCAGCAGCAGTAGCAGCACCAGCACCAGCAGCAGTAGTAGCACCAGCACCAGCAGCAGTAGTAGCACCAGCAGCAGTAGTAGCACCAGGAGCAGTAGTAGCACCAGTGCCAGCAGCAGTAGTAGCACCAGCACCAGCAGCAGTAGTAGCACCAGCACCAGCAGCAGTAGTAGCACCAGCAGCAGTAGCAGCACCAGCACCAGCAGCAGTAGTAGCACCAGCACCAGCACCAGCAGCAGTAGTAGCACCAGCAGCAGTAGTAGCACCAGCACCAGCAGCAGTAGTAGCACCAGCACCAGCAGCAGTAGCAGCACCAGCACCAGCAGCAGTAGTAGCACCAGCACCAGCACCAGTAGCAGCACCAGCACCAGCACCAGCGGCAGTAGTAGCACCAGCAGCAGCACCAGCACCAGCAGCAGCACCAGTAGCAGCAGCAGTAGTAGCACCAGCACCAGCACCAGTAGCAGCACCAGCACCAGTAGCAGCACCAGCACCAGCACCAGTAGCAGCACCAGCACCAACACCAGCGGCAGTAGCAGCACCAGCACCAGCAGCAGTAGTAGCACCAGCAGCAGTAGCAGCACCAGCACCAGCAGCAGTAGTAGCACCAGCACCAGCAGCAGTAGTAGCACCAGCAGCAGTAGCAGCACCAGCACCAGCAGCAGTAGTAGCACCAGCAGCAGTAGCAGCACCAGCACCAGCAGCAGTAGTAGCACCAGCACCAGCACCAGCAGCAGTAGTAGCACCAGCACCAGCAGCAGTAGTAGCACCAGCAGCAGTAGCAGCACCAGCACCAGTAGTAGCACCAGCAGCAGTAGTAGCACCAGCACCAGCAGCAGTAGTACCACCAGCAGCAGTAGCAGCACCAGCACCAGCAGTAGTAGTAGCACCAGCACCAGCAGCAGTAGTAGCACCAGAAGCAGTAGCAGCACCAGCACCAGTAGTAGCACCAGCACCAGCAGCAGTAGCAGCACCAGCACCAGTAGCAGCAGCAGTAGTAGCACCAGCACCAGCAGCAGTAGCAGCACCAGCACCAGCAGCAGTAGTAGCACCAGCACCAGCAGCAGTAGTAGCATCAGCAGCAGTAGCAGCACCAGCACCAGCAGCAGTAGTAGCAACAGCACCAGCAGCAGTAGTAGCACCAGCACCAGCAGCAGTAGTAATACCAGCAGCAGTAGTAGCACCAGCACCAGCAGCAGTAGTAGCACCAGCACCAGCAGCAGCAGCAGCAGTAGTAGCACCAGCACCAGCAGCAGTAGTAGCACCAGCACCAGCAGCAGTAGTAGCACCAGCACCAGCAGCAGTAGTAGCACCAGCAGCGGTAGCAGCACCAGCACCAGCAGCAGTAGTAGCACCAGCAGCAGTAGCAGCACCAGCACCAGCAGCAGTAGTAGCACCAGCAGCAGTAGCAGCACCAGCACCAGCAGCAGTAGCAGCACCAGCACCAGCACCAGCACCAGCAGCAGTAGTAGCACCAGCACCAGCAGCAGTAGTAGCACCAGCAGCGGTAGCAGCACCAGCACCAGCAGCAGTAGTAGCACCAGCAGCAGTAGCAGCACCAGCACCAGCAGCAGTAGTAGCACCAGCAGCAGTAGTAGCACCAGCAGCAGTAGCAGCACCAGCACCAGCAGCAGTAGCAGCACCAGCACCAGCACCAGCAGCAGTAGTAGCACCAGCACCAGCAGCAGTAGTAGCACCAGCACCAGCAGCAGTAGCAGCACCAGCACCAGCAGCAGTAGTAGCACCAGCAGCAGTAGCAGCACCAGCAGTAGCACCAGCACCAGCAGCAGCACCAGCACCAGCAGCAGTAGTAGTACCAGCACCAGCACCAGCAGCAGCACCAGCGGCTGCACCACTAGCAGTAGCAGCAGTAGTAGCACCAGCACCAGCAGCAGTAGTAGCACCAGCAGCAGTAGCAGCACCAGCACCAGCAGCAGTAGCAGCACCAGCACCAGCAGCAGTAGTAGCACCAGCACCAGCAGCAGTAGTAGCACCAGCAGCAGTAGTAGCACCAGCAGCAGTAGTAGCACCAGCAGCAGTAGTAGCACCAGCAGTAGTAGTAGCACCAGCAGCAGTAGTAGCACCAGCAGCAGTAGCAGCACCAGCACCAGCAGCAGTAGTAGCACCAGCAGCAGTAGCAGCACCAGCACCAGCACCAGCAGCAGTAGTAGCACCAGCAGCAGTAGCAGCACCAGCACCAGCAGTAGCAGCAGTAGTAGCACCAGCACCAGCAGTAGTAGCAGGAGTAGTAGCACCAGCAGCAGTAGCAGCACCAGCACCAGCAGTAGCAGCAGTAGTAGCACCAGCAGCAGTAGCAGCACCAGCACCAGCAGCAGTAGTAGCATCAGCACCAGCAGCAGTAGCAGCACCAGCACCAGCAGCAGTAGTAGCACCAGCACCAGCAGCAGTAGTAGCACCAGCAGCAGTAGCAGCACCAGCACCAGCAGCAGTAGCAGCACCAGCACCAGCACCAGCAGCAGTAGTAACACCAGCACCAGCAGCAGTAGTAGCACCAGCACCAGCACCAGCACCAGCGGCAGTAGCAGCACCAGCACCAGCAGCAGTAGCAGGAGTAGTAGCACCAGCACCAGCAGCAGTAGCAGCAGTAGTAGCACCAGCAGCAGTAGTAGCAGCAGCAGTAGTAGCAGCACCAGCACCAGCAGCAGTAGTAGCACCAGCACCAGCAGCAGTAGTAGCACAAGCAGCAGCACCAGCAGCAGTAGCAGAACCAGCAGTAGCACCAGCACCAGCAGCAGCATTAGCACCAGCAGCAGTAGTAGTACCAGAACCAGCACCAGCACCAGCGGCTGCACCACTAGCAGTAGCAGCAGTAGTAGCACCAGCAGTAGTAGCACCAGCACCAGCAGCAGTAGCAGCACCAGCACTAGCAGCAGTAGTAGCACCAGCACCAGCAGCAGCACCAGCACCAGCAGCAGTAGTAGCACCAGCACCAGCAGCAACAGCACCAGCACCAGCAGTAGCACCAGCACCAGCAGCAGTAGCAGCACCAGCACCAGCACCAGTAGTAGCACCAGCAGCAGTAGCAGCACCAGCACCAGCAGCAGTAGTAGCACCAGCAGCAGTAGCAGCACCAGCACCAGCACCAGCAGCAGTAGTAGCACCAGCAGCAGTAGCAGCACCAGCACCAGCAGCAGTAGTAGCACCAGCAGCAGCAGCAGCACCAGCAGAAGCAGCAGTAGTAGCACCAGCACCAGCAGCAGTAGTAGCACCAGCACCAGCAGCAGTAGTAGCACCAGCAGCAGTAGTAGCAGTAGCACCAGCATCAGTAGTAGCACCAGCAGCAGTACCAGCACCAGCACCAGCAGCAGTAGTAGCACCAGCAGCAGTAGCAGCACCAGCACCAGCAGCAGTAGTAGCACCAGCAGCAGCAGCGCCAGCACCAGCAGCAGTAGTAGCACCAGCAGCAGTAGCACCAGCACCAGCAGCAGTAGTAGCACCAGCAGCAGTAGCAGCACCAGCACCAGCAGCAGTAGTAGCACCAGCACCAGTAGCAGCACCAGCACCAGCAGCAGTAGTAGCACCAGCACCAGCAGCAGTAGTAGCACCAGCAGCAGTAGCAGCACCAGCACAAGCAGCAGTAGCAGTACCAGCACCAGCAGCAGTAGCAGCCCCAGCACCAGCAGTAGTAGTAGCACCAGCACCAGTAGTAGCACCAGCACCAGCAGCAGTAGTAGCACCAGCACCAGCAGCAGTAGCAGCACCAGCACCAGCAGCAGTAGCAGCACCAGCACCAGCAGCAGTAGCAGCACCAGCACCAGCAGCAGTAGTAGCACCAGCAGCAGTAGCAGCACCAGCACCAGCAGCAGTAGTAGAACCAGCACCAGCAGCAGTAGTAGCACCAGCACCAGCAGCAGTAGCAGCACCAGCACCAGCAGCAGTAGCAGCACCAGCACCAGCACCAGCAGCAGTAGTAGCACCAGCAGCAGTAGCAGCACCAGCGGCAGTAGTAGCACCAGCACCAGCAGCAGTAGCAGCACCAGCAGCAGTAGTAGCACCAGCACCAGCAGCAGTAGTAGCACCAGCAGCAGTAGCAGCACCAGCACCAGTAGTAGCACCAGCAGCAGTAGTAGCACCAGCACCAGCAGCAGTAGTACCACCAGCAGCAGTAGCAGCACCAGCACCAGCAGTAGTAGTAGCACCAGCACCAGCAGCAGTAGTAGCACCAGAAGCAGTAGCAGCACCAGCACCAGTAGTAGCACCAGCACCAGCAGCAGTAGCAGCACCAGCACCAGTAGCAGCAGCAGTAGTAGCACCAGCACCAGCAGCAGTAGCAGCACCAGCACCAGCAGCAGTAGTAGCACCAGCACCAGCAGCAGTAGTAGCATCAGCAGCAGTAGCAGCACCAGCACCAGCAGCAGTAGTAGCAACAGCACCAGCAGCAGTAGTAGCACCAGCACCAGCAGCAGTAGTAATACCAGCAGCAGTAGCAGCACCAGCACCAGCAGCAGTAGCAGCACCAGCACCAGCACCAGCAGCAGTAGTAGCACCAGCAGCAGTAGCAGCACCAGCGGCAGTAGTAGCACCAGCACCAGCAGCAGTAGCAGCACCAGCAGCAGTAGTAGCACCAGCACCAGCAGCAGTAGTAGCAACAGCAGAAGTAGCAGCACCAGCACCAGCAGTAGTAGCACCAGCACCAGCAGCAGTAGTAGCACCAGCACCAGCAGCAGTAGTAGCACCAGCACCAGCAGCAGTAGTAGCACCAGCACCAGCAGCAGTAGCAGCACCAGCACCAGCAGCAGTAGCAGCACCAGCACCAGCAGCAGTAGTAGCACCAGCACCAGCAGCAGTAGTAGCACCAGCAGCAGTAGTAGCACCAGCACCAGCAGCAGTAGTAGCACCAGCACCAGCACCAGCAGCAGTAGTAGCACCAGCACCAGCAGCAGTAGTAGCACCAGCAGCAGTAGTAGCACCAGCACCAGCAGCAGTAGCAGCACCAGCACCAGCAGCAGTAGCAGCACCAGCACCAGCACCAGCAGCAGTAGCAGCACCAGCAGCAGTAGTAGCACCAGCACCAGCAGCAGTAGCAGCACCAGCACCAGCAGCAGTAGTAGCACCGGCAGCAGCACCAGCACCAGCACCAGCAGCAGCACCAGCAGCAGTAGTAGCACCAGCACCAGCAGCAGTAGTAGCAGCAGCACCAGCACCAGCACCAGCAGCAGTAGCAGCACCAGCAGCAGTAGTAGCACCAGCACCAGCAGCAGTAGCAGCACCAGCACCAGCAGTAGTAGTAGCACCAGCACCAGCAGCAGTAGTAGCACCAGCAGCAGTAGTAGCACCAGCACCAGCAGCAGTAGCAGCACCAGCACCAGCAGCAGTAGTAGCACCAGCAGCAGTAGTAGCACCAGCACCAGCAGCAGTAGTAGCACCAGCAGCAGTAGCAGCACCAGCACCAGCAGCAGTAGTAGCACCAGCAGCAGTAGCAGCACCAGCACCAGCAGCAGTAGTAGCACCAGCACCAGCAGCAGTAGTAGCACCAGCACCAGCAGCAGTAGTAGCACCAGCAGCAGTAGCAGCACCAGCACCAGTAGTAGCACCAGCAGCAGTAGTAGCACCAGCACCAGCAGCAGTAGTACCACCAGCAGCAGTAGCAGCACCAGCACCAGCAGTAGTAGTAGCACCAGCACCAGCAGCAGTAGTAGCACCAGAAGCAGTAGCAGCACCAGCACCAGTAGTAGCACCAGCACCAGCACCAGTAGCAGCAGCAGTAGTAGCACCAGCACCAGCAGCAGTAGCAGCACCAGCACCAGCAGCAGTAGTAGCACCAGCACCAGCAGCAGTAGTAGCATCAGCAGCAGTAGCAGCACCAGCACCAGCAGCAGTAGTAGCAACAGCACCAGCAGCAGTAGTAGCACCAGCACCAGCAGCAGTAGTAATACCAGCAGCAGTAGTAGCACCAGCACCAGCAGCAGTAGTAGCACCAGCACCAGCAGCAGTAGTAGCACCAGCACCAGCAGCAGTAGTAGCACCAGCACCAGCAGCAGTAGTAGCACCAGCACCAGCAGCAGTAGTAGCACCAGCAGCGGTAGCAGCACCAGCACCAGCAGCAGTAGTAGCACCAGCAGCAGTAGCAGCACCAGCACCAGCAGCAGTAGTAGCACCAGCAGCAGTAGTAGCACCAGCAGCAGTAACAGCACCAGCACCAGCAGCAGTAGCAGCACCAGCACCAGCACCAGCACCAGCAGCAGTAGTAGCACCAGCACCAGCAGCAGTAGTAGCACCAGCACCAGCAGCAGTAGCAGCACCAGCACCAGCACCAGCAGCAGTAGTAGCACCAGCACCAGCAGCAGTAGTAGCACCAGCACCAACACCAGCGGCAGTAGCAGCACCAGCACCAGCAGCAGTAGTAGCACCAGCAGCAGTAGCAGCACCAGCACCAGCAGCAGTAGTAGCACCAGCACCAGCAGCAGTAGTAGCACCAGCAGCAGTAGCAGCACCAGCACCAGCAGCAGTAGTAGCACCAGCAGCAGTAGCAGCACCAGCACCAGCAGCAGTAGTAGCACCAGCACCAGCACCAGCAGCAGTAGTAGCACCAGCACCAGCAGCAGTAGTAGCACCAGCAGCAGTAGCAGCACCAGCACCAGTAGTAGCACCAGCAGCAGTAGTAGCACCAGCACCAGCAGCAGTAGTACCACCAGCAGCAGTAGCAGCACCAGCACCAGCAGTAGTAGTAGCACCAGCACCAGCAGCAGTAGTAGCACCAGAAGCAGTAGCAGCACCAGCACCAGTAGTAGCACCAGCACCAGCAGCAGTAGCAGCACCAGCACCAGTAGCAGCAGCAGTAGTAGCACCAGCACCAGCAGCAGTAGCAGCACCAGCACCAGCAGCAGTAGTAGCACCAGCACCAGCAGCAGTAGTAGCATCAGCAGCAGTAGCAGCACCAGCACCAGCAGCAGTAGTAGCAACAGCACCAGCAGCAGTAGTAGCACCAGCACCAGCAGCAGTAGTAATACCAGCAGCAGTAGTAGCACCAGCACCAGCAGCAGTAGTAGCACCAGCACCAGCAGCAGCAGCAGCAGTAGTAGCACCAGCACCAGCAGCAGTAGTAGCACCAGCACCAGCAGCAGTAGTAGCACCAGCACCAGCAGCAGTAGTAGCACCAGCAGCGGTAGCAGCACCAGCACCAGCAGCAGTAGTAGCACCAGCAGCAGTAGCAGCACCAGCACCAGCAGCAGTAGTAGCACCAGCAGCAGTAGCAGCACCAGCACCAGCAGCAGTAGCAGCACCAGCACCAGCACCAGCACCAGCAGCAGTAGTAGCACCAGCACCAGCAGCAGTAGTAGCACCAGCAGCGGTAGCAGCACCAGCACCAGCAGCAGTAGTAGCACCAGCAGCAGTAGCAGCACCAGCACCAGCAGCAGTAGTAGCACCAGCAGCAGTAGTAGCACCAGCAGCAGTAGCAGCACCAGCACCAGCAGCAGTAGCAGCACCAGCACCAGCAGCAGTAGTAGCACCAGCACCAGCAGCAGTAGCAGCACCAGCACCAGCAGCAGTAGTAGCACCAGCAGCAGTAGCAGCACCAGCAGTAGCACCAGCACCAGCAGCAGCACCAGCACCAGCAGCAGTAGTAGTACCAGCACCAGCACCAGCAGCAGCACCAGCGGCTGCACCACTAGCAGTAGCAGCAGTAGTAGCACCAGCACCAGCAGCAGTAGTAGCACCAGCAGCAGTAGCAGCACCAGCACCAGCAGCAGTAGCAGCACCAGCACCAGCAGCAGTAGTAGCACCAGCACCAGCAGCAGTAGTAGCACCAGCAGCAGTAGTAGCACCAGCAGCAGTAGTAGCACCAGCAGCAGTAGTAGCACCAGCAGCAGTAGTAGCACCAGCAGTAGTAGTAGCACCAGCAGCAGTAGTAGCACCAGCAGCAGTAGCAGCACCAGCACCAGCAGCAGTAGTAGCACCAGCAGCAGTAGCAGCACCAGCACCAGCACCAGCAGCAGTAGTAGCACCAGCAGCAGTAGCAGCACCAGCACCAGCAGTAGCAGCAGTAGTAGCACCAGCACCAGCAGTAGTAGCAGGAGTAGTAGCACCAGCAGCAGTAGCAGCACCAGCACCAGCAGTAGCAGCAGTAGTAGCACCAGCAGCAGTAGCAGCACCAGCACCAGCAGCAGTAGTAGCATCAGCACCAGCAGCAGTAGCAGCACCAGCACCAGCAGCAGTAGTAGCACCAGCACCAGCAGCAGTAGTAGCACCAGCAGCAGTAGCAGCACCAGCACCAGCAGCAGTAGCAGCACCAGCACCAGCACCAGCAGCAGTAGTAACACCAGCACCAGCAGCAGTAGTAGCACCAGCACCAGCACCAGCACCAGCGGCAGTAGCAGCACCAGCACCAGCAGCAGTAGCAGGAGTAGTAGCACCAGCACCAGCAGCAGTAGCAGCAGTAGTAGCACCAGCAGCAGTAGTAGCAGCAGCAGTAGTAGCAGCACCAGCACCAGCAGCAGTAGCAGCACCAGCACCAGCAGCAGTAGTAGCACAAGCAGCAGCACCAGCAGCAGTAGCAGCACCAGCAGTAGCACCAGCACCAGCAGCAGCATTAGCACCAGCAGCAGTAGTAGTACCAGAACCAGCACCAGCACCAGCGGCTGCACCACTAGCAGTAGCAGCAGTAGTAGCACCAGCAGTAGTAGCACCAGCACCAGCAGCACCAGCACTAGCAGCAGTAGTAGCACCAGCACCAGCAGCAGCACCAGCACCAGCAGCAGTAGTAGCACCAGCACCAGCAGCAACAGCACCAGCACCAGCAGTAGCACCAGCACCAGCAGCAGTAGCAGCACCAGCACCAGCACCAGTAGTAGCACCAGCAGCAGTAGCAGCACCAGCACCAGCAGCAGTAGTAGCACCAGCAGCAGTAGCAGCACCAGCACCAGCACCAGCAGCAGTAGTAGCACCAGCAGCAGTAGCAGCACCAGCACCAGCAGCAGTAGTAGCACCAGCAGCAGCAGCAGCACCAGCAGAAGCAGCAGTAGTAGCACCAGCACCAGCAGCAGTAGTAGCACCAGCACCAGCAGCAGTAGTAGCACCAGCAGCAGTAGTAGCAGTAGCACCAGCATCAGTAGTAGCACCAGCAGCAGTACCAGCACCAGCACCAGCAGCAGTAGTAGCACCAGCAGCAGTAGCAGCACCAGCACCAGCAGCAGTAGTAGCACCAGCACCAGCAGCAGTAGTAGCACCAGCAGCAGTAGCAGCACCAGCACCAGCAGCAGTAGTAGCACCAGCACCAGCAGCAGTAGTAGCACCAGCAGCAGTAGCAGCACCAGCACCAGCAGCAGTAGTAGCACCAGCACCAGTAGCAGCACCAGCACCAGCAGCAGTAGTAGCACCAGCACCAGCAGCAGTAGTAGCACCAGCAGCAGTAGCAGCACCAGCACAAGCAGCAGTAGCAGTACCAGCACCAGCAGCAGTAGCAGCACCAGCACCAGCAGCAGTAGTAGCACCAGCACCAGTAGTAGCACCAGCACCAGCAGCAGTAGTAGCACCAGCACCAGCAGCAGTAGCAGCACCAGCACCAGCAGCAGTAGCAGCACCAGCACCAGCAGCAGTAGCAGCACCAGCACCAGCAGCAGTAGTAGCACCAGCAGCAGTAGCAGCACCAGCACCAGCAGCAGTAGTAGCACCAGCACCAGCAGCAGTAGTAGCACCAGCACCAGCAGCAGTAGCAGCACCAGCACCAGCAGCAGTAGCAGCACCAGCACCAGCACCAGCAGCAGTAGTAGCACCAGCAGCAGTAGCAGCACCAGCGGCAGTAGTAGCACCAGCACCAGCAGCAGTAGCAGCACCAGCAGCAGTAGTAGCACCAGCACCAGCAGCAGTAGTAGCACCAGCAGAAGTAGCAGCACCAGCACCAGCAGCAGTAGCAGCACCAGCACCAGCAGTAGTAGCACCAGCACCAGCAGCAGTAGTAGCACCAGCACCAGCAGCAGTAGTAGCACCAGCACCAGCAGCAGTAGCAGCACCAGCACCAGCAGCAGTAGCAGCACCAGCACCAGCAGCAGTAGTAGCACCAGCACCAGCAGCAGTAGTAGCACCAGCAGCAGTAGTAGCACCAGCACCAGCAGCAGTAGTAGCACCAGCACCAGCACCAGCAGCAGTAGTAGCACCAGCACCAGCAGCAGTAGTAGCACCAGCAGCAGTAGTAGCACCAGCACCAGCAGCAGTAGCAGCACCAGCACCAGCAGCAGTAGCAGCACCAGCACCAGCACCAGCAGCAGTAGTAGCACCAGCAGCAGTAGCAGCACCAGCACCAGCAGCAGTAGCAGCACCAGCAGCAGTAGTAGCACCAGCACCAGCAGCAGTAGCAGCACCAGCACCAGCAGCAGTAGTAGCACCGGCAGCAGCACCAGCACCAGCACCAGCAGCAGCACCAGCAGCAGTAGTAGCACCAGCACCAGCAGCAGTAGTAGCAGCAGCACCAGCACCAGCACCAGCAGCAGTAGCAGCACCAGCAGCAGTAGTAGCACCAGCACCAGCAGCAGTAGCAGCACCAGCACCAGCAGTAGTAGTAGCACCAGCACCAGCAGCAGTAGTAGCACCAGCAGCAGTAGTAGCACCAGCACCAGCAGCAGTAGCAGCACCAGCACCAGCAGCAGTAGTAGCACCAGCAGCAGTAGTAGCACCAGCACCAGCAGCAGTAGTAGCACCAGCAGCAGTAGCAGCACCAGCACCAGCAGCAGTAGTAGCACCAGCACCAGCAGCAGTAGTAGCACCAGCACCAGCAGCAGTAGTAGCACCAGCACCAGCAGCAGTAGTAGCACCAGCACCAGCAGCAGTAGTAGCACCAGCAGCAGTAGCAGCACCAGCACCAGTAGTAGCACCAGCAGCAGTAGTAGCACCAGCACCAGCAGCAGTAGTACCACCAGCAGCAGTAGCAGCACCAGCACCAGCAGTAGTAGTAGCACCAGCACCAGCAGCAGTAGTAGCACCAGAAGCAGTAGCAGCACCAGCACCAGTAGTAGCACCAGCACCAGCAGCAGTAGCAGCACCAGCACCAGTAGCAGCAGCAGTAGTAGCACCAGCACCAGCAGCAGTAGCAGCACCAGCACCAGCAGCAGTAGTAGCACCAGCACCAGCAGCAGTAGTAGCATCAGCAGCAGTAGCAGCACCAGCACCAGCAGCAGTAGTAGCAACAGCACCAGCAGCAGTAGTAGCACCAGCACCAGCAGCAGTAGTAATACCAGCAGCAGTAGTAGCACCAGCACCAGCAGCAGTAGTAGCACCAGCACCAGCAGCAGTAGTAGCACCAGCACCAGCAGCAGTAGTAGCACCAGCACCAGCAGCAGTAGTAGCACCAGCACCAGCAGCAGTAGTAGCACCAGCAGCGGTAGCAGCACCAGCACCAGCAGCAGTAGTAGCACCAGCAGCAGTAGCAGCACCAGCACCAGCAGCAGTAGTAGCACCAGCAGCAGTAGTAGCACCAGCAGCAGTAGCAGCACCAGCACCAGCAGCAGTAGCAGCACCAGCACCAGCACCAGCAGCAGTAGTAGCACCAGCACCAGCAGCAGTAGTAGCACCAGCACCAGCAGCAGTAGCAGCACCAGCACCAGCACCAGCAGCAGTAGTAGCACCAGCACCAGCAGCAGTAGTAGCACCAGCACCAGCAGCAGTAGTAGCACCAGCACCAGCAGCAGTAGCAGCACCAGCACCAGCAGCAGTAGTAGCACCAGCACCAGCAGCAGTAGCAGCACCAGCACCAGCACCAGCAGCAGTAGTAGCACCAGCACCAGCAGCAGTAGCAGCACCAGCACCAGCAGCAGTAGTAGCACCAGCAGCAGTAGCAGCACCAGCAGTAGCACCAGCACCAGCAGCAGCACCAGCACCAGCAGCAGTAGTAGTACCAGCACCAGCACCAGCAGCAGCACCAGCGGCTGCACCACTAGCAGTAGCAGCAGTAGTAGCACCAGCACCAGCAGCAGTAGTAGCACCAGCAGCAGTAGCAGCACCAGCACCAGCAGCAGTAGCAGCACCAGCACCAGCAGCAGTAGTAGCACCAGCACCAGCAGCAGTAGTAGCACCAGCAGCAGTAGTAGCACCAGCAGCAGTAGTAGCACCAGCAGCAGTAGTAGCACCAGCAGCAGTAGTAGCACCAGCAGCAGTAGTAGCACCAGCAGCAGTAGCAGCACCAGCACCAGCAGCAGTAGTAGCACCAGCAGCAGTAGCAGCACCAGCACCAGCACCAGCAGCAGTAGTAGCACCAGCAGCAGTAACAGCACCAGCACCAGCAGTAGCAGCAGTAGTAGCACCAGCACCAGCAGTAGTAGCAGGAGTAGTAGCACCAGCAGCAGTAGCAGCACCAGCACCAGCAGTAGCAGCAGTAGTAGCACCAGCAGCAGTAGCAGCACCAGCACCAGCAGCAGTAGTAGCATCAGCACCAGCAGCAGTAGCAGCACCAGCACCAGCAGCAGTAGTAGCACCAGCACCAGCAGCAGTAGTAGCACCAGCAGCAGTAGCAGCACCAGCTCCAGCAGCAGTAGCAGCACCAGCACCAGCACCAGCAGCAGTAGTAACACCAGCACCAGCAGCAGTAGTAGCACCAGCACCAGCACCAGCACCAGCGGCAGTAGCAGCACCAGCACCAGCAGCAGTAGCAGGAGTAGTACCAGCACCAGCAGCAGTAGCAGCAGTAGTAGCACCAGCAGCAGTAGTAGCACCAGCAGTAGTAGCAGCACCAGCACCAGCAGCAGTAGCAGCACCAGCACCAGCAGCAGTAGTAGCACAAGCAGCAGCACCAGCAGCAGTAGCAGCACCAGCAGTAGCACCAGCACCAGCAGCAGCATTAGCACCAGCAGCAGTAGTAGTACCAGAACCAGCACCAGCACCAGCGGCTGCACCACTAGCAGTAGCAGCAGTAGTAGCACCAGCAGTAGTAGCACCAGCACCAGCAGCAGTAGCAGCACCAGCACTAGCAGCAGTAGTAGCACCAGCACCAGCAGCAGCACCAGCACCAGCAGCAGTAGTAGCACCAGCACCAGCAGCAACAGCACCAGCACCAGCAGTAGCACCAGCACCAGCAGCAGTAGCAGCACCAGCACCAGCAGCAGTAGTAGCACCAGCACCAGCAGCAGTAGCAGCACCAGCACCAGCACCAGTAGTAGCACCAGCAGCAGTAGCAGCACTAGCACCGGCAGCAGTAGTAGCACCAGCAGCAGTAGCAGCACCAGCACCAGCACCAGCAGCAGTAGTAGCACCAGCAGCAGTAGCAGCACCAGCACCAGCAGCAGTAGTAGCACCAGCAGCAGTAGCAGCACCAGCACCAGCAGCAGTAGTAGCACCAGCACCAGCAGCAGTAGTAGCACCAGCACCAGCACCAGCACCAGCAGCAGTAGTAGCACCAGCAGCAGTAGTAGCAGTAGCACCAGCATCAGTAGTAGCACCAGCAGCAG